>CAXITT010000488.1:0-28977 GCA_964033795.1 Lymnaea stagnalis
AATAAGTCCCGTTAATTCTCAAAAAGTCCAATTCATTTCCAATAGTCCTTATAATTCCCAATAAGTGCCAAAAATTCCCAATAAGTCCCCATAATTCCCAATGTGTCTCTTTAATTCCAAATAAGTCCTGTTAATTCCAAATAAGTCCCGTTATATCCCAATAAGTCCCTTTAATTAACCAAAAGTCCAATTAATTCCCAATATTTCCCATTAATTCCCAAAAAGTCCCTGTAATTCCTAAAAAGTCCTGTTAATTCCCAATAAAGTCCAGTAAATTCCCAATAAGTCCCATTAATTCCCAATAAAGTTCAGTAAATTCACAATAAGTCCCATTAATTCCAAATAAGTGCCGATAAATCTAGAAAAGTTTAGTTAATTCACAATAAGTCCCGTTTATTTCTAATAATTCCAGATAATTCCCAAAAAGTTCCGTTAATTCCTAATAAGTCCCAAAAAATCCCAATAAGTCCCAATAATTCTAAAAAAATTCCGTTAATTCCCAATAAGTCTAGTTAATTCCCAATAAGTCCCATTAATTCCCAATAAGTTCCGATAATTTTAAAAAGTCCCGTTAATTCACAATAAGTCCCGTTTATTTCTAACAAGTCCAGATAATTCCCAAAAAGTCCCGTTAATTCCTAATAAGTCCAAAAAAATCCTAATAAGTCCCAATAAATCCCAAGAAATCCCATAAATTCCCAATAAGTCCCGTTAATTCCCAATAAGTCCCGTTAATTCCCAATAAGTCCAATTCATTTCAAATTGGTCCTAATAATTTCCAAAAAGTACCAAAAATTCCCAATAAGTCCCCATAATTCCCAATAAGTCCCTTTAATTCGCAATAAGTCCAGTTAATTCGCAATAAGTCAAGTTAATTCCCAAGAAGTCCCATTAATTCCCAAAAATTCCCATTAATTTCCAATAATTCCCATTAATTCCCAATAAGTCCCGTTATATCCCAATAAGTCCCGTTAATTCCCAATAAGTCCAATTAATTCCCAATATTTCCCGTTAATTCTCAATAATTAAAGTTAATTCCCAAAAAGTCCCATTAATTCCCAAATAGTCCCTGTAATTCCCAAAAAGTCCTGTAAAATCGCAATAAAGTCCAGAAATTCCCAATAAGTCCCATTAATTCCAAATAAGTCCCGATAATTCTAGAAAAGTCCCGTTAATTCACAATAAGTCCCGATAAATCCCAATAATTCCCCAAAAATCCCGTTAATTCCCAATAAGTCCAGTTAATTCCAAATAAGTCCAAATAATTCCCAATAAGTCCCCATAATTTTAAAAAGTACAGTTAATTCCTAATAAGTCCCGATAAATCCCAAGAAATCCAATAAATTCCCAATAAGTCCCGTTAATTCCCAATAAGTCCCGTTAATTCCAAATAAGTCCCAAAAATCCCAAGAAATCCCATAAATTCCCAATAAGTCCCGTTAATTCCCAATAAGTCCCGTTAATTCCCAATAAGTCCAATTCATTTCAAATTGGTCCTAATAATTTCCAAAAAGTACCAAAAATTCCCAATAAGTCCCCATAATTCCCAATAAGTCCCTTTAATTCGCAATAAGTCCAGTTAATTCGCAATAAGTCAAGTTAATTCCCAAGAAGTCCCATTAATTCCCAAAAATTCCCATTAATTTCCAATAATTCCCATTAATTCCCAATAAGTCCCGTTATATCTCAATAAGTCCCGTTAATTCCCAATAAGTCCAATTAATTCCCAATATTTCCCGTTAATTCTCAATAAGTAAAGTTCATTCCCAATAAGTCCCATTAATTCCCAAAAAGTCCATGTAATTCCCAAAAAGTCCTGTTAATTCCCAATAAAGTCCAGAAATTCCCAATAAGTCCCATTAATTCCAAATAAGTCCCGATAATTCTAGAAAAGTCCCGTTAAATCACAATAAGTCCCGATAAATCCCAATAAGTCCCAATAATTCCCCAAAAATCCTTTTAATTCCCAATAAGTCCAGTTAATTCCAAATACGTCCCATTAATTCCCAATAAGTCCCGATAAATTTAAAAAGTCCCAAAAATTCCTAATAAGTCCCGATAAATCCCAAGAAATCCAATATATTCCCAATAAGTCCCGTTATATCCCAATAAGTCCCGTTAATTCTCAAAAAGTCCAATTCATTTCCAATAGTCCTTATAATTCCCAATAAGTGCCAAAAATTCCCAATAAGTCCCCATAATTCCCAATGTGTCTCTTTAATTCCAAATAAGTCCTGTTAATTCCAAATAAGTCCCGTTATATCCCAATAAGTCCCTTTAATTCACCAAAAGTCCAATTAATTCCCAATATTTCCCATTAATTCCCAAAAAGTCCCTGTAATTCCTAAAAAGTCCTGTTAATTCCCAATAAAGTCCAGTAAATTCCCAATAAGTCCCATTAATTCCCAATAAAGTTCAGTAAATTCACAATAAGTCCCATTAATTCCAAATAAGTGCCGATAAATCTAGAAAAGTTTAGTTAATTCACAATAAGTCCCGTTTATTTCTAATAAGTCCAGATAATTCCCAAAAAGTTCCGTTAATTCCTAATAAGTCCCAAAAAATCCCAATAAGTCCCAATAATTCTAAAAAAATTCCGTTAATTCCCAATAAGTCTAGTTAATTCCCAATAAGTCCCATTAATTCCCAATAAGTTCCGATAATTTTAAAAAGTCCCGTTAATTCACAATAAGTCCCGTTTATTTCTAACAAGTCCAGATAATTCCCAAAAAGTCCCGTTAATTCCTAATAAGTCCAAAAAAATCCTAATAAGTCCCAAGAAATCCCAAGAAATCCCATAAATTCCCAATAAGTCCCGTTAATTCCCAATAAGTCCCGTTAATTCCCAATAAGTCCCGTTAATTCCCAAAAAGTCCAATTCATTTCAAATTGGTTCTTATAATTTCCAAAAAGTCCCAAAAATTCCCAATAAGTCCCCATATTTCCCAATAAGTCCCTTTAATTCCCAATAAGTCCAGTTAATTCGCAATAAGTCAAGTTAATTCCCAAGAAGTCCCATTAATTCCCAAAAATTCCCATTAATTTCCAATAATTCCCATTAATTCCCAATAAGTCCCGTTATATCTCAATAAGTCCCGTTAATTCCCAATAAGTCCAATTAATTCCCAATATTTCCCGTTAATTCTAAATAAGTAAAGTTCATTCCCAATAAGTCCCATTAATTCCCAAAAAGTCCATGTAATTCCCAAAAAGTCCTGTTAATTCCCAATAAAGTCCAGAAATTCCCAATAAGTCCCATTAATTCCAAATAAGTCCCGATAATTCTAGAAAAGTCCCGTTATATCCCAATAAGTCCCGTTAATTCCAAATAAGTCCATTTAATTCCCAATATTTTCCGTTAATTCCCAATAAGTCAAGTTGTTTCCCAAAATGTCCATATTAATTCCCAAAAAGTCCCTGTAATTCCCAAAAAATTCTGTTAATTCCTAATAAAGTACAGTAAATTCCCAATAACTCCCATTAATTCCAAATAAGTCCCGATAATTCTGGAAAAGTCCCGTTAAGTCACAATAAGTCCCGATAAATCCCAATAAGTCCCAATAATTCCCCAAAAATCCTTTTAATTCCCAATAAGTCCAGTTAATTCCAAATACGTCCCATTAATTCCCAATAAGTCCCGATAAATTTAAAAAGTCCCAAAAATTCCTAATAAGTCCCGATAAATCCCAAGAAATCCAATATATTCCCAATAAGTCCCGTTATATCCCAATAAGTCCCGTTAATTCTCAAAAAGTCCAATTCATTTCCAATAGTCCTTATAATTCCCAATAAGTGCCAAAAATTCCCAATAAGTCCCCATAATTCCCAATGTGTCTCTTTAATTCCAAATAAGTCCTGTTAATTCCAAATAAGTCCCGTTATATCCCAATAAGTCCCTTTAATTCACCAAAAGTCCAATTAATTCCCAATATTTCCCATTAATTCCCAAAAAGTCCCTGTAATTCCTAAAAAGTCCTGTTAATTCCCAATAAAGTCCAGTAAATTCCCAATAAGTCCCATTAATTCCCAATAAAGTTCAGTAAATTCACAATAAGTCCCATTAATTCCAAATAAGTGCCGATAAATCTAGAAAAGTTTAGTTAATTCACAATAAGTCCCGTTTATTTCTAATAAGTCCAGATAATTCCCAAAAAGTTCCGTTAATTCCTAATAAGTCCCAAAAAATCCCAATAAGTCCCAATAATTCTAAAAAAATTCCGTTAATTCCCAATAAGTCTAGTTAATTCCCAATAAGTCCCATTAATTCCCAATAAGTTCCGATAATTTTAAAAAGTCCCGTTAATTCACAATAAGTCCCGTTTATTTCTAACAAGTCCAGATAATTCCCAAAAAGTCCCGTTAATTCCTAATAAGTCCAAAAAAATCCTAATAAGTCCCAATAAATCCCAAGAAATCCCATAAATTCCCAATAAGTCCCGTTAATTCCCAATAAGTCCCGTTAATTCCCAATAAGTCCAATTCATTTCAAATTGGTAGTAATAATTTCCAAAAAGTACCAAAAATTCCCAATAAGTCCCCATAATTCCCAATAAGTCCCTTTAATTCGCAATAAGTCCAGTTAATTCGCAATAAGTCAAGTTAATTCCCAATATTTCCCGTTAATTCTCAATAATTAAAGTTAATTCCCAAAAAGTCCCATTAATTCCCAAATAGTCCCTGTAATTCCCAAAAAGTCCTGTAAAATCGCAATAAAGTCCAGAAATTCCCAATAAGTCCCATTAATTCCAAATAAGTCCCGATAATTCTAGAAAAGTCCCGCTAATTCACAATAAGTCCCGATAAATCCCAATAATTCCCCAAAAATCCCGTTAATTCCCAATAAGTCCAGTTAATTCCAAATAAGTCCAAATAATTCCCAATAAGTCCCCATAATTTTAAAAAGTACAGTTAATTCCTAATAAGTCCCGATAAATCCCAAGAAATCCAATAAATTCCCAATAGGTCCTGTTAATTCCCAATAAGTCCCGTTAATTCCAAATAAGTCCCAAAAATCCCAAGAAATCCCATAAATTCCCAATAAGTCCCGTTAATTCCCAATAAGTCCCGTTAATTCCCAAAAAGTCCAATTCATTTCAAATTGGTTCTTATAATTTCCAAAAAGTCCCAAAAATTCCCAATAAGTCCCCATATTTCCCAATAAGTCCCTTTAATTCCCAATAAGTCCAGTTAATTCGCAATAAGTCAAGTTAATTCCCAAGAAGTCCCATTAATTCCCAAAAATTCCCATTAATTTCCAATAATTCCCATTAATTCCCAATAAGTCCCGTTATATCCCAATAAGTCCCGTTAATTCCCAATAAGTCCAATTAATTCCCAATATTTCCCGTTAATTCTCAATAATTAAAGTTAATTCCCAAAAAGTCCCATTAATTCCCAAATAGTCCCTGTAATTCCCAAAAAGTCCTGTAAAATCGCAATAAAGTCCAGAAATTCCCAATAAGTCCCATTAATTCCAAATAAGTCCCGATAATTCTAGAAAAGTCCCGCTAATTCACAATAAGTCCCGATAAATCCCAATAATTCCCCAAAAATCCCGTTAATTCCCAATAAGTCCAGTTAATTCCAAATAAGTCCAAATAATTCCCAATAAGTCCCCATAATTTTAAAAAGTACAGTTAATTCCTAATAAGTCCCGATAAATCCCAAGAAATCCAATAAATTCCCAATAAGTCCCGTTAATTCCCAATAAGTCCCGTTAATTCCAAATAAGTCCCAAAAATCCCAAGAAATCCCATAAATTCCCAATAAGTCCCGTTAATTCCCAATAAGTCCCGTTAATTCCCAAAAAGTCCAATTCATTTCAAATTGGTCCTAATAATTTCCAAAAAGTCCCAAAAATTCCCAATAAGTCCCCATATTTCCCAATAAGTCCCTTTAATTCCCAATAAGTCCAGTTAATTCGCAATAAGTCAAGTTAATTCCCAAGAAGTCCCATTAATTCCCAAAAATTCCCATTAATTTCCAATAATTCCCATTAATTCCCAATAAGTCCCGTTATATCCCAATAAGTCCCGTTAATTCCCAATAAGTCCAATTAATTCCCAATATTTCCCGTTAATTCTCAATAATTAAAGTTAATTCCCAAAAAGTCCCATTAATTCCCAAATAGTCCCTGTAATTCCCAAAAAGTCCTGTAAAATCGCAATAAAGTCCAGAAATTCCCAATAAGTCCCATTAATTCCAAATAAGTCCCGATAATTCTAGAAAAGTCCCGCTAATTCACAATAAGTCCCGATAAATCCCAATAATTCCCCAAAAATCCCGTTAATTCCCAATAAGTCAAGTTAATTCCAAATAAGTCCAAATAATTCCCAATAAGTCCCCATAATTTTAAAAAGTACAGTTAATTCCTAATAAGTCCCGATAAATCCCAAGAAATCCAATAAATTCCCAATAAGTCCTGTTAATTCCCAATAAGTCCCGTTAATTCCAAATAAGTCCCAAAAATCCCAAGAAATCCCATAAATTCCCAATAAGTCCCGTTAATTCCCAATAAGTCCCGTTAATTCCCAAAAAGTCCAATTCATTTCAAATTGGTCCTAATAATTTACAAAAAGTTCCAAAAATTCCCAATAAGTCCCTTTAATTCCCAATAAGTCCAGTTAATTCGCAATAAGTCAAGTTAATTCCCAAGAAGTCCCATTAATTCCCAAAAATTCCCATTAATTTCCAATAATTCCCATTAATTCCCAATAAGTCCAGTTATATCTCAATAAGTCCCATTAATTCCCAATAAGTCCAATTAATTCCCAATATTTCCCGTTAATTCTCAATAAGTAAAGTTCATTCCCAATAAGTCCATTTAATTCCCAAAAAGTCCATGTAATTCCCAAAAAGTCCTGTTAATTCCCAATAAAGTCCAGAAATTCCCAATAAGTCCCATTAATTCCAAATAAGTCCCGATAATTCTAGAAAAGTCCCGTTAATTCCAAATAAGTCCATTTAATTCCCAATATTTTCCGTTAATTCCCAATAAGTCAAGTTGTTTCCCAAAATGTCCATATTAATTCCTAAAAAGGCCCTGTAATTCTCAAAAAGTTCTGTTAATTCCCAATAAAGTACAGTAAATTCCCAATAACTCCCATTAATTCCAAATAAGTCCCGATAATTCTAGAAAAGTCCCGTTAAGTCACAATAAGTCCCGATAAATCCCAATAAGTCCCAATAATTCCCCAAAATCAATAAAGTACAGTAAATTCCCAATAACTCCCATTAATTCCAAATAAGTCCCGATAATTCTAGAAAAGTCCCGTTAAGTCACAATAAGTCCCGATAAATCCCAATAAGTCCCAATAATTCCCCAAAATCCTTTTAATTCCCAATAAGTCCAGTTATTTCCAAATACGTCCCATTAATTCCCAATAAGTCCCGATAAATTTAAAAAGTCCAAATAATTCCTAATAAGTCCCGATAAATCCCAAGAAATCCAATATATTCCCAATAAGTCCCGTTAATTCTCAAAAAGTCCAATTCATTTCCAATAGTCCTTATAATTCCCAATAAGTGCCAAAAATTCCCAATAAGTCCCCTTAATTCCCAATGTGTTTCTTTAATTCCAAATAAGTCCCGTTAATTCCAAATAAGTCCCGTTATATCCCAATAAGTCCCGTTAATTCCCCAAAAGTCCATTTAATTCCCAATATTTCCCATTAATTCCCAAAAAGTCCCTGTAATTCCTAAAAAGTCCTGTTAATTCCCAATAAAGTCCAGTAAATTCCCAATAAGTCCCATTAATTCCCAATAAAGTTCAGTAAATTCACAATAAGTCCCATTAATTCCAAATAAGTGCCGATAAATCTAGAAAAGTTTAGTTAATTCACAATAAGTCCCGTTTATTTCTAATAAGTCCAGATAATTCCCAAAAAGTTCCGTTAATTCCTAATAAGTCCCAAAAAATCCCAATAAGTCCCAATAATTCTAAAAAAATTCCGTTAATTCCCAATAAGTCTAGTTAATTCCCAATAAGTCCCATTAATTCCCAATAAGTTCCGATAATTTTAAAAAGTCCCGTTAATTCACAATAAGTCCCGTTTATTTCTAACAAGTCCAGATAATTCCCAAAAAGTCCCGTTAATTCCTAATAAGTCCAAAAAAATCCTAATAAGTCCCAATAAATCCCAAGAAATCCCATAAATTCCCAATAAGTCCCGTTAATTCCCAATAAGTCCCGTTAATTCCCAATAAGTCCAATTCATTTCAAATTGGTAGTAATAATTTCCAAAAAGTACCAAAAATTCCCAATAAGTCCCCATAATTCCCAATAAGTCCCTTTAATTCGCAATAAGTCCAGTTAATTCGCAATAAGTCAAGTTAATTCGCAATAAGTCAAGTTAATTCCCAAGAAGTCCCATTAATTCCCAAAAATTCCTATTAATTTCCAATAATTCCCATTAATTCCCAATAAGTCCCGATAAATCCCAATAATTCCCCAAAAATCCCGTTAATTCCCAATAAGTCCAGTTAATTCCAAATAAGTCCAAATAATTCCCAATAAGTCCCCATAATTTTAAAAAGTACAGTTAATTCCTAATAAGTCCCGATAAATCCCAACAAATCCAATAAATTCCCAATAAGTCCCGTTAATTCCCAAAAAGTCCCGTTAATTCCAAATAAGTCCCAAAAATCCCAAGAAATCCCATAAATTCCCAATAAGTCCCGTTAATTCCCAATAAGTCCCGTTAATTCCAAATAAGTCCCAAAATCCCAAGAAATCCCATAAATTCCCAAAAATTCCCATTAATTTCCAATAATTCCCATTAATTCCCAATAAGTCCCGTTATATATCAATAAGTCCCGTTAATTCCAAATAAGTCCAATTAATTCCCATTATTTCCCTTTAATTCTCAATAAGTAAAGTTCATTCCCAATAAGTCCCATTAATTCACAAAAAGTCCATGTAATTCCCAAAAAGTCCTGTTAATTCCCAATAAAGTCCAGAAATTCCCAATAAGTCCCATTAATTCCAAATAAGTCCCGATAAATCTAGAAAAGTCCCGTTATATCCCAATAAGCCCCGTTAATTCCAAATAAGTCCATTTAATTCCCAATTTCTCCCGTTAATTCCCAATAAGTCAAGTTGATTCCCAAAATGTCCATATTAATTCCCAAAAAGTCCTTTTAATTCCCAATAAGTCCAATTAATTCCAAATACGTCCCATTAATTCACAATAAGTCCCGATAAATTTAAAAAGTCCAAATAATTCCTAATAAGTCCCGTTAATTCTCAAAAAGTCCAATTCATTTCCAATAGTCCTTATAATTTTCAATAAGTGCCAAAAATTCCCAATAAGTCCTCATAATTCCCAATGTGTCTCTTTAATTCCCAATAAGTCCAATTAATTCCCAATATTTCCCGTTAATTCTCAAAAAGTAAAGTTAATTCCCAATAAGTCCCATTAATTCCCAAAAAGTCCATGTAATTCCCAAAAAGTCCTGTTAATTCCCAATAAAGTCCAGAAATTCCCAATAAGTCCCATTAATTCCAAATAAGTCCCGATAATTCTAGAAAAGTCCCGTTATATCCCAATAGTTCCCGTTAATTCCAAATAAGTCCATTTAATTCCCAATATTTTCCGTTAATTCCCAATAAGTCAAGTTGTTTCCCAAAATGTCCATATTAATTCCCAAAAAGTCCCTGTAATTCTCAAAAAGTTCTGTTAATTCCCAATAAAGTACAGTAAATTCCCAATAACTCCCATTAATTCCAAATAAGTCCCGATAATTCTAGAAAAGTCCCGTTAAGTCACAATAAGTCCCGATAAATCTGAATAAGTCCCAATAATTCCCCAAAATCCTTTTAATTCCCAATAAGTCCAGTTAATTCCAAATACGTCCCATTAATTCCCAATAAGTCCCGATAAATTTAAAAAGTCCAAATAATTCCTAATAAGTCCCGATAAATCCCAAGAAATCCAATATATTCCCAATAAGTCCCGTTAATTCTCAAAAAGTCCAATTCATTTCCAATAGTCCTTATAATTCCCAAATAAAGCCAAAAATTCCCAATAAGTCCTCATAATTCCCAATGTGTCTCTTTAATTCCCAATAAGTCCAATTAATTCCCAATATTTCCCGTTAATTCTCAAAAAGAAAAGTTAATTCCCAATAAGTCCCATTAATTCCCAAAAAGTCCATGTAATTCCAAAAAAGTCCTGTTAATTCCCAATAAAGTCCAGAAATTCCCAATAAGTCCCATTAATTCCAAATAAGTTTCGATAATTCTAGAAAAGTACCGTTATATCCCAATAGTTCCCGTTAATTCCAAATAAGTCCATTTAATTCCCAATATTTTCCGTTAATTCCCAATAAGTCAAGTTGTTTCCCAAAATGTCCATATTAATTCCCAAAAAGGCCCTGTAATTCTCAAAAAGTTCTGTTAATTCCCAATAAAGTACAGTAAATTCCCAATAACTCCCATTAATTCCAAATAAGTCCCGATAATTCTAGAAAAGTCCCGTTAAGTCACAATAAGTCCCGATAAATCCCAATAAGTCCCAATAATTCCCCAAAATCCTTTTAATTCCCAATAAGTCCAGTTAATTCCAAATACGTCCCATTAATTCCCAATAAGTCCCGATAAATTTAAAAAGTCCAAATAATTCCTAATAAGTCCCGATAAATCCCAAGAAATCCAATATATTCCCAATAAGTCCCGTTAATTCTCAAAAAGTCCAATTCATTTCCAATAGTCCTTATAATTCCCAATAAGTGCCAAAAATTCCCAATAAGTCCCCATAATTCCCAATGTGTCTCTTTAATTCCAAATAAGTCCTGTTAATTCCAAATAAGTCCCGTTATATCCCAATAAGTCCCTTTAATTCACCAAAAGTCCAATTAATTCCCAATATTTCCCATTAATTCCCAAAAAGTCCCTGTAATTCCTAAAAAGTCCTGTTAATTCCCAATAAAGTCCAGTAAATTCCCAATAAGTCCCATTAATTCCCAATAAAGTTCAGTAAATTCACAATAAGTCCCATTAATTCCAAATAAGTGCCGATAAATCTAGAAAAGTTTAGTTAATTCACAATAAGTCCCGTTTATTTCTAATAAGTCCAGATAATTCCCAAAAAGTTCCGTTAATTCCTAATAAGTCCCAAAAAATCCCAATAAGTCCCAATAATTCTAAAAAAATTCCGTTAATTCCCAATAAGTCTAGTTAATTCCCAATAAGTCCCATTAATTCCCAATAAGTTCCGATAATTTTAAAAAGTCCCGTTAATTCACAATAAGTCCCGTTTATTTCTAACAAGTCCAGATAATTCCCAAAAAGTCCCGTTAATTCCTAATAAGTCCAAAAAAATCCTAATAAGTCCCAATAAATCCCAAGAAATCCCATAAATTCCCAATAAGTCCCGTTAATTCCCAATAAGTCCCGTTAATTCCCAATAAGTCCAATTCATTTCAAATTGGTCCTAATAATTTCCAAAAAGTACCAAAAATTCCCAATAAGTCCCCATAATTCCCAATAAGTCCCTTTAATTCGCAATAAGTCCAGTTAATTCGCAATAAGTCAAGTTAATTCCCAAGAAGTCCCATTAATTCCCAAAAATTCCCATTAATTTCCAATAATTCCCATTAATTCCCAATAAGTCCCGTTATATCCCAATAAGTCCCGTTAGTTCCCAATAAGTCCAATTAATTCCCAATATTTCCCGTTAATTCTCAATAAGTAAAGTTAATTCCCAATAAGTCCCATTAATTCCCAAAAATTCCCTGTAATTCCCAAAAAGTCCTGTTAAATCCCAATAAAGTCCAGAAATTCCCAATAAGTCCCATTAATTCCAAATAAGTCCCGATAATTCTAGAAAAGTCCCGCTAATTCACAATAAGTCCCGATAAATCCCAATAATTCCCCAAAAATCCCGTTAATTCCCAATAAGTCCAGTTAATTCCAAATAAGTCCCATTAATTCCCAATAAGTCCCCATAATTTTAAAAAATACAGTTAATTCCTAATAAGTCCCGATAAATCCCAAGAAATCCAATAAATTCCCAATAAGTCGCGTTATATCCAAATAAGTCTCGCTAAAGTCTCTTCCACATCCGTCATTGTGAATCCTCGTCCACTTTCAAAAAGTCACTTAAAACCCATCTGTTTAGGTCCGCCTATGACCTGTGATGCACCCTCCTTGCCCTGCCTTATTTTCTGTCTCGTGTTGATCCTGAATTTAAGTATATGCCAAAACGTACCAAGTGTACTTGTTTTTATAGCCATTTTAATATTTTAGCTACTGTTTTTATAGTCATTTTTCACACTGTAGTTACTATTCTAGTGCCTCTCGTTTTTCATTTTTATTTTACTTTAGCAGTTTTCCGCACAGCGGTGACTGGCCACTGCGTGTTTGGTGAAATTTTGCATAATTCATCTCGAAATTGCTCTGCTCAGTTTCCCATAGGACGCCAAAGACTTGTGCTATTATATCTGGCCTGCATTCTCCTAGCCAACTCCTACTCTCCTAAACCCAATCCTGTACCAAACATCGCTACGGGTGCTGGCTATCCTCCATCGCATACCCGCTCATGTTCCCAGTCATTACGGACCTGCGGTACTTGTGACCTTGCAGTGCAGTGGGAAAACAGAGGCGTTGCATGTGAACAATGTGGGGAATGGTTCCATGGTCAATGCCAAAGCATCGATACAGACTATGACAAACAGCATGGGGAAAATTCTGGCATGCCGTGGTACTGCGCTGTCTGCGGATGCCGGAATAGCCAGATCGTGTTTGACCTTCACAGTTCAAGGTCAGAATCTACCCTCCCAGATTTCTCCCTAAATTCCTCATGCACCACACCAACGGACCTTCAGAGTTTTCAGCCACCACACTGCTCTATTCCTATGCGCTGCAGTCAGCAAGACAAATGGAAACAGACCATTGAGCATATTGAATGTGAACTTTCAGTCTGCAAGCGGAAAGAGAGTCGAGATAGCCAATTTGATCAACAGCCTGACATCATCTTGGGCACAGAAACATGGCTGAATCCCTCCATAGCCAACGCAGAGTTTGTACCGGCTAATTACAAACTATTCAGGCGAGACAGGAAAGACAGAGGAGGAGGAGTACTTGTTGCTGTCCATGACAGCCTGGACTGTCACGCTGTTCCAGAACTAGATGTCGATGAATGCGAACTCCTGTGGGTAAAGGTGAAGCTGAAGGGTAGACGCACACTATACGTGTGAGCCTATTACAGGCCCAACGCAGCAGATGAACCAAGCCAGTGGAGGCTTGATGTGTCACTTCAGAAAGCAATGCAGTCTATGAACGTTTCTCTCCTTATAGGGGGGGATTTCAACTTTCCTGTTTGGGACTGGCAGATTCCTGCTTTGAAGCCCAAGTCCCCATACCCGGTCCTACACTCTGAATTCATGGAGATAATTAACAACCATGGTCTGGAACAGATGGTTAAAGAACCCACGCGAGGGGAAAACACTCTCGACCTACTCCAAAATAACAGTCCACATCTCATCCCCGGAATATCAGACCACTGCATACCATACTGCGAATTTCAAGTCAGCGTGCTAAAAAAGAAACAGGCTGTGCGAGAAATCCCCATTTATGCAAAGGCAGACTGGGATAGCCTGAGAAGTGCAATGACTGAGCTGAGTTCAAACATGCATGAGATTCAGGGTAATGCGACAACAGAAGAGCTGTGGATGAAATTCAAGACAACAATCACTGATGCAGTGATGAAATTCATACCACACAAGACCTCAAAACCTAAGACTAATCAACCATGGGTTACGGCTGAAATCCGAGGGCTCATACACAGGAGAGACCGCCAGTACAAACGTATGAAGAAGAATGGGTCGGTCAAACTAAAAGCCGAAGTACTGAGGCTCCGAAGAACCACCCAACGCTTACTGCGCAGATACTACTGGAACTACCTGAACGGCATCTTCTCAACCGCCAAGAACAAGCGGTTCTGGAGCTATGTCAAGCATCAAAGTTAACAAACATCGGGGTTTCCTCCCCCTGAGTTGGGAAGGCAAGTTCACGTCTGAACCCAAAGAACAGGTGGGCATACTCAATCAACAGTTCCAGTCGGTCTTTGGGGATGGTAGAGAGTACTCAGAAGTTGAGTTCCTTCTGAAGACCAACATGATGAGCACAGCCTAACCCACCATGGAAGATATCAAGATTTCAGAGAAGGGTGTGCTGGAACTCCTTAAAAACATTAACCCCTACAAGGCATGTGGTCCTGACAACATCAAACCACGAGTACTAAAAGAATTGGCCAATGAAATCGCTCTTGCATTAACAATCCTCTTCCAATCGTCGCTATTCACGGGCAACGTTCCAACTGACTGGAGAACAGCATATGTCACTCCAATCTACAAAAAAGGAGAGCATTACGACCCAGCCAATTACCGCCCTGTATCCCTCACTAGCGTAGTATGTAAACTATTGGAGCACATAATCGTAAGCGCGGTCATGAATTACCGGGAAAGAAATAATAAACTCAATGACTGTCAGCATGGCTTTCGTGACACAAGATCATGCGAGACCTAACTCCTTGAATTTGCTGAAGAATTGACGACCAACTTGGAGAACAGCAAGCAGACTGATGTGCTTGTGCTGGACTTTTCAAAAGCGTTTGACCGTGTCAACCATAGCTTGCTATTACACAAACTGCAGAGATATGGGATCCAAGGCACTACCAAAACATGGATCTCTAGCTTCCTCAGCGATCGATGCCAGGCAGTAGTGGTAGATGGCAAAACCTCCTCCTATGTCACTGTTAAGTCAGGGGTCCCCCAGGGATCAGTGTTAGGCCCTTGTTTGTTCCTGGCATATATCAATGATCTGCCCGAGAAGCTGACCTCTCAAGCAAGACTGTTCGCAGACGACACTGCGGTATATAGGACAATCGACAACAGCTCTGACCAGAGAAAGCTTCAACAAGACCTCAATCGATTAGCTGAGTGGGAGATGAGCTGGGACATGGAATTTCATCCCGTCAAGTGCCAGACCCTGTCAGTCTCCAGAAGCAGATTCCCTCTAAACCACTCTTACGAAGTGCATGGCCATATTCTTGAGCCGGTTTCCTCCGTAAAGTACTTGGGTGTTACCATTCAAAGAGAGGTCCGCTGGGACGAGCACATTAACAGTGTGTGCAACCGGGCAAACAAGACCCTGGGGTTCCTAAGGCGCAATCTGAAGATCGGAAACTCAAGCGTGAAAGAAAAAGCCTATAAAGTTTTTGTCCGGCCTATTTTAGAGTACGCTTCTACAGTCTGGGACCCATTTACCCAGAAAAGCATTGACAGGATGGAGGCGGTCCAGCGACGGGCAGCACGCTTTGTCATGAACCGCTACAGAAACACCTCAAGTGTTGGCAGCATGCTAGATACACTGGACTGGTCGACATTGGAAGAACGACGACGACTATCCAGGCTGACCATGTTGTACAAGATAAAAAATGGGCTGGTCCACTGCTCTGGAATCAAACAGAAACTCGTTTATCTTCCCCCCCTAGACTTCGACGAAGCCACGACTGACAGTTCCGGCTGTTAAAAACAAGAGTAAAGTACAGGAGCTCCTCATCCCTGCCGAAGACAATAGGGGACTGGAACAAGCTTCCAAAAGCAACAGTTGAGGCGGCTACACTCAACACATTTGTGTCTATTGCCTCCTGTATTCCTACCCCCAGTTCATAACACCACTGCTGAGTCACCCTTGCAACCAGTTAAGCATCCCATTGACACCCATGCACAGTAACATTGCAAACCCCTCTGAAACATAGGAACCAGAATGATAATTTCATTGCTCGTGGGCCTTCAAAATAAAGAAGAAGAAGAAATAGTTTACATATTTTTTTAAAAAAGTAAAGCGCTTAGAGCTGTAAGGTAAGCGCTATACAAAAATGCCTAAATTATAATAATAATAATAAGAGCATTGCAGTAGTCCATGCGTGATAGCACGAATGCAGACATCAGCCTCTTCGATGCATCTAACGTTAAGAAAGGTCTGATAGGACTAATGTGCAGACATCAGCCTCTTCGATGCATCTAACGTTAAGAAAGGTCTGATAGGACTAATGTGCAGACATCAGCCTCTTCGATGCATCTAACGTTAAGAAAGGTCTGATATGACTAATGCAGACATCAGCCTCTTCGATGCATCTAACGTTAAGAAAGGTCTGATAGGACTAATGTGCAGACATCAGCCTCTTCGATGCATCTAACGTTAAGAAAGGTCTGATATGACTAATGCAGACATCAGCCTCTTCGATGCATCTAACGTTAAGAAAGGTCTGATAGGACTAATGCAGACATCAGCCTCTTCGATGCATCTAACGTTAAGAAAGGTCTGATAGGACTAATGCAGACATCAGCCTCTTCGATGCATCTAACGTTAAGAAAGGTCTGATAGGACTAATGCAGACATCAGCCTCTTCGATGCATCTAACGTTAAGAAAGGTCTGATAGGACTAATGCAGACATCAGCCTCTTCGATGCATCTAACGTTAAGAAAGGTCTGATAGGACTAATGCAGACATCAGCCTCTTCGATGCATCTAACGTTAAGAAAGGTCTGATAGGACTAATGCAGACATCAGCCTCTTCGATGCATCTAACGTTAAGAAAGGTCTGATATGACTAATGCAGACATCAGCCTCTTCGATGCATCTAACGTTAAGAAAGGTCTGATAGGACTAATGCAGACATCAGCCTCTTCGATGCATCTAACGTTAAGAAAGGTCTGATAGGACTAATGCAGACATCAGCCTCTTCGATGCATCTAACGTTAAGAAAGGTCTGATAGGACTAATGCAGACATCAGCCTCTTCGATGCATCTAACGTTAAGAAAGGTCTGATAGGACTAATGCAGACATCAGCCTCTTCGATGCATCTAACGTTAAGAAAGGTCTGATAGGACTAATGCAGACATCAGCCTCTTCGATGCATCTAACGTTAAGAAAGGTCTGATAGGACTAATGCAGACATCAGCCTCTTCGATGCATCTAACGTTAAGAAAGGTCTGATATGACTAATGCAGACATCAGCCTCTTCGATGCATCTAACGTTAAGAAAGGTCTGATAGGACTAATGCAGACATCAGCCTCTTCGATGCATCTAACGTTAAGAAAGGTCTGATATGACTAATGCAGACATCAGCCTCTTCGATGCATCTAACGTTAAGAAAGGTCTGATAGGACTAATTTTGCGCAGTTATAGAAAAATCGTTTTGCAAAACATGTTAATGTGATTTTCCATATTTAGTTTTTTGTCTAAGTAGACACCATGGTTTCACACTGTTTGAGCAAACTCAATCTGTATACCTGAGAGAGTAGGGTTTGTGTGTTATTTATATATTTTAGCTTTTGATCGGTAGCAATTGGGATCAGCTCGGTCTTTTCATCGTTCAATTTAAGCTTGTTTATAATCTTAACTGGCTTCACTGTCTTCTGTGTCATGCTAAGAAGCTGAGGAATCTGAGAGGGGATCACAGATATCTGAAGTTGAGTATCATCCGCGAACATGTGATATAGCATATGAAACTACTTGATCACTGTACCCAGGGGCTGAACGTACATAGTGAAAAGCAACGGGACTAGGTACGAGCCCTGGGGTACTCTGAATCCGATGATAGATTGCTTCGAGGTCAAGCCGTTTGCAAAAACTGATTAATAAATATTTTAAAAAATTGAAGCATTCTGAAACATAATGAAACATTTTGAAACATATTGAAACACATTTAAACAAATTTTAAAAAATATTGAAACTTATTGAAACATATTGAAACATATATAATCAAATTAAATCATATTAAAACTTTTTGAAACAAACTGAAATATATTAAAACATATTGAAACATATTAAATCATTTTAAAACTTTTGGAAATATACTGAAATTAATTGACACATGAAATTGAAACATATTTAAACATATTAAAAAATTGAAACATATTTAAACATTGTGTAACATATTTAAACTTATTGAAGCGTTTTAAAACATACTGAAACATGTTAAAACAATTTGAAACATATTTAAATATATTGAAATATTTTGAAAAATATTGTAAAAAATGAAAATTTAATGAAACATATTATAGAAGATTGAAACTTATTGAAACATTGATATATATTAAAACATATTAAAACATATTAAAACCTATTGAAACAAAGTTAAACATTCTTCAATATGTTAAAATATGTTTCAAGATGATTTAATGCCTTTCAAAAAGTTAAAATATGTTTAATTTTTTGAATATGATTAAATTTATTTCTATTGGTTTTAATATGCTTTAATGTGTTTCAATATGTTTAAATATGTATTAATTTTTTAATGTTTCAATATGTTTTACTACATTTCAATAAGATTAATTTTTTTCAATATGCTTAATATGTTTCAATGTGTTTCAATACGTTTAAATATGTTTTAATAATTTCAATATGTTTTCATGTGTTTCAAAATGTTTCAATATGTTTCATTTTGTTTCAATTTGTTTGAATATACTTTAATATGTTTTAAAATATTTAAATTTGTTTCAATATATTTCAATATGTTTCAATATATTATATATTTCAATAGGTTTCAACATGTTCCAGTGTGTTTCAATATGTTTCAATATATTTCAATATGTTTCTATATTTTTTTTAATATTTAAATATTTTTAAATATATTTTATAAGTTTTTATATGTTTCAATTTTATTCAATTTTTCTTAATATGTTTATATATGTTTCAATGTGTCTCAAAATGTTGCAATATAATTTAAAACGTTTCAATATGATTCAGTGTATTTTAATTTGATTCAATTTGTTTTAATACATTTCAATATGGTTGAATATATTTTAAAATTGTTCATTTTTTTCATAATTTTAAAAGTGTTTATAACAGTCTGTTTTAATATGTTTCAATACATTTCAAAATATTTCAATATTTTTTAAATATATTTCAATATTATATTTCAATTTGTTTCAATACGTTTTAAAAAGTTTCAATATGTTTAAGTATGTTTTAATATTTTTAAATATGTTTCATAATGTTTCATTATGTTTCATTTTTTCCTTATGTTTTAACATGTTTCAAAATCTTTTAATGCGTTTCAATGTGTTTTAAAATATTTAAATCTGTTTCAATCATTTTTATTTGGGTTTTAATATTTTTCAAATTGATTTAATATCTTGAAATATGTTTTAATATGTTTCAATCATTTTTATTTGGTTTTTAATATTTTTCAAATTGATTTAATATCTTGAAATATGTTTTAATATGTTTCAATCATTTTTATTTGGTTTTTAATATTTTTCAAATTGATTTAATATCTTGAAATATGTTTTAATATGTTTCAATCTGACTCAATATGTTTCAATATGGTTTAATCAGTTTCAATATGTTATTTCGCATTGTGGGTCTGCTGACCGGTAAATACAAGGATACATCTCTGCCAAATAACATTGCTGTAGGCGAGCTGCCAGACGCTCTAAATGACTTCTTTATTATAAAAGCTTAGAAGATCAGGGTGAGACTTTACAGTTGCATCGATGTTGCCCCTGAATTCTCCCTCTTCAACGGCTCTCATATGGGTGAATTTGTTGAAGTCAATGAATCCAATGTGAGGAAAATCCTGTCTGATACCCCAGGGCTCGGTCCTAGGCCCGGTGCTGCTTTTCACGATGTACATTCAGCTTCTGGGTGCTGTGATCAGTTTGACATGCAATATTACATGTTCGCGGATGACACCCAACTTCAATCCGTGATCAAATCTCAGTTCCCTCAGCTTCTCAGTATAACACAGAAGACAGTGGAGTCAGTTAAGAACTGGATGACCATAAACAAGCTCTAATTGAATGATGATAAGACTGAGCTGATCCCCATTGCTACTGCTCAGAAGCAAAAATCTGCAAATAAGACAATATCAATTACTCTCTCGGGTGTGCGTATTGAGTTAGCTCAAACAGTGCGGTACCTGGGTGTCTACCTAGATAGAACACTAATTTTAGAAAGTCACATTAACATGCTATGCAAGGCGATTTTTCTAGAGCTTCACAGGATTAGTCACATCAGGCCTTTATTAACAATTGATGCAAAAAAAGAGTCTGATGTCTGCATTTTGTGATATCACGCATGGACTACTGCAATTCTCTCATGGTAGATCTTCCAGCCACGTTCCTGGATAAAATTCAAATAGCACAGAATGTTTGTCCATGGAGAGGGTGTCTGTAAGCGTGACTCCAAGGTTTCTGGCAGAGAAAGAGAGTGTGATGTCAGAGTTGCCGATAGATATAGAAGAAGGTGGTGGGTATTCTAGCTACGCTCCTGGATTAAATTAAAAAAGCACAGAATAATGCGGCTCGCATTGTTCTTCAAAAAGGCAAGTTCGACCATGCTAAAACACTTCTGAGAGAACTGCACTGGCTGCAGGTCCACGCTCGCATAGAGTACAAAATTGAAACTTTGTGCTACCGCTGCTTACATGACCTGACGCCGTCCTATCTCAAAGAGCTGCTGACACCTTATGTACCCACTAGACAACTCTGCTCATCCGATAGTGGCAAACTCTAGACACCACTTGTTCGCCTTCAGACTTACGGAAAGCGCACTTTCGCATTTGCTGGCCCAACAATTAGGAATGCCCTTCCTGTCGCTCTCAGAAATAACCAGACACTGAGTAATTTAAAACCGATTTAAAGGCACATCTATTTCGCAAACACCTTCTGGGATGATGTTGTCTACTATATTTTCCAGATAAGGCATATTGGCTGTGTTGCTTATGGTTGAAATGGGATGAAAGACTTTGACTTGCTATACTTGTAATTAGCTTATGTAGTGTTTCGTTTGTTTTAAATGTGGTAAATTATAGATTTTTAAACATGGTTGACTTTGTACCGCGCTTCGAGCCTTTGGCGATGAAGCGTATTTTTCAAATAAACTTTATTATTATTATGTTTTAATATGTTTCAATATGATTCAATGTTGTTTTTTTTAATGCTTCAAATTGTTTCAAAATTTTTAAATATTTTTCTATATCTTTCAAAATGATATGTTTCAATAATTAAATGTGTTTCATGTAATTTTTCAATACGTTTTAATAATTTTCAATAAGTGTTTTTATGTTTCAATATGCTTCAGTGTGTTTTAATACGTTTCAATATTTTATAATATGTTATAATGTGTTTCAATATGTTTAAATATGTTTCACTACATTTAAATAAGTGATAAAATGTTTCAAATTGTTTTAATTTTTCTTCAAATTGTTTCAATATGTTTTATACTATTTAAATATGTTTCAGTATTTTTCAATGTGTTTTCATAAGTTTCAATTTGTAAAATATGTTTCAATATGTCTTAATATGTTTCAGTGTATTTCAATGTGTTTCAATTTTTTTTTTCAATACAGTTCAGTAAGATTCATTATGTTTTAATCAATTTCACATGTTTCATTATGTTTTAATATGTTTAAACATGTTTCAATATATTTCAAAGTGATTTAATATATTTCAATTTGCTTCAATATGTTTTAAGATGTTTTAAAATGTTTATAATGTTTCCAATGTGTTTTAATATGTTTCAATACCTTTCAACATATTTTAATGTGTTTAATATGTTTCAAAATATTTAAATATGCTTCAATATGTCTCAATATTTTTCAATATGTTTCAGTATATTTCATTCTGTTTCAGTATGTTTCAATATGTTTCTGTATATTTCAATATGTTTTTATTTAAATGTTTTTTTTTATTAAATTTCTATATTTTTAATGTGTTTCAATATGTTAAAATATGTTTCAATACCTTTTATTACGTTTCAAAAAGTTTTAATATTTTTCAATGTGTTTCAGCAAGTTTCAATATGTCTCAATATCTTTCAATATGTCTCAATTTGTATTTGTTTAAATATGTTTTAATATGTTTTATTATGTTACAATTATTTTTCATTGTGCTACACTATGTTTCAATATGTCTAAATATGTTTTAATATGTTTTATTATGTTACAATTATTTTTCATTGTGCTACACTATGTTTCAATATGTCTAAATATGTTTTAATATGTTTTATTATGTTACAATTATTTTTCATTGTGCTACACTATGTTTCAATATGTCTAAATATGTTTTAATATGTTTTATTATGTTACAATTATTTTTCATTGTGCTACACTATGTTTCAATATGTCTAAATATGTTTTAATATGTTTTATTATGTTACAATTATTTTTCATTGTGCTACACTATGTTTCAATATGTCTAAATATGTTTTAATATGTTTTATTATGTTACAATTATTTTTCATTGTGCTACACTATGTTTCAATATGTCTAAATATGTTTTAATACGCTTTAATAAATTTCACTGTGTTTCAATCTAATTCATTTTCTTTAAATATGTCTCAATATGTTTTAATATGTTTCAAAACTTATAAATACGTTGTAGTATTTTTTAGCATGCTTCAATATCGTTCAATGTATTTCAATGTGTTTCAATATGTATCAATTTGTTTGAAAATGCTTCAATATGCTTCATTGTGTTTCGATGTGTTTCATTGTTGTTGTTTTTAAAATATGTTTCAATAAGTTTAAATTTGTTTCGATACGTTTCAATATATTTTCTTATGTTTTAGATTTGTTCAATATTTTTCCATGTGTTTAAATATTTTTAATGTTACTGAATGTTTCAATATGTTTTAAAATGTTTAAATATGTTTCGATATGTTTTAATGTTTTAATATATCTCAATGTGTTTTAAATCTTTTAGTATGTTTCAATATGTTTTAATATATTTTAATATGTTGCAATATGTTTCAAAATATTTCAATATGTTTAAATATGTTATATGAGTTTTAATGTTTTAATATCTGTAAATGTGCTTCAATATTTTTGTATATGTTTTATTAAGTTTAAATATGTTTAAAATGTTTTTCAATGTGTTTTAATATGTTTCAAATGTCTTAACATGTTTCAGTTTTAAAGTGTTTTTAATATATTTCAATTTTTTTTTCTATGTGCTTCAATATTTTTCGAATTGTCTCAATTTGTTATTTGCTGCAATGTGTTTCTATTTGTTTCGATATGTTTAAATATATTTTATTTGGAATCAGTATGTTTCAATATTTTTCATTATGTTTCTTTTTTTCTTTTTTTTTCAAATATGTATCTAGAGTTTTCAATTCATTTCAATGTTTTTTATATGTTTGTGTTTGCCTAAATCAATTTTTGATATGTTTCAATATGTTACAACTTTTTTAAATATGTTTCAATATATTTCTTCTATGTGTTTCAATTTTTTCAACATGTTTTTTTGTGTTTTAATTTTTCTCTCAAATTTTCATTTTGTTTTAAATGTTTCAATACTTTAAAATTTCTTTCAATATGTTTTATTATGCTTCAAAATATTTTAATATGTTTAAATTGGTTTCAATATGTTTTATTATGTCATAAAGTGTTTTAATGAGTTTCAATATGTTTTAAACTTTTCTAATATCTATCAATATGTTTACATGTCATTTAATATGTTTAATTTGTTTTAATGTGTTTTAATGTGTTAGAAGACAGCTAATTACAGAAATAGTTTATATTATTCACGAAGTTTCTCAAAATTATCCCTGAACAAAAGTTCCTGCAGAACCCTGCAAAAGGAAAAGATAATGTAGGCACAGTTCTTGGTTATTATTTACAGTTGAAGATTAGCTCCCATTTCATTATAAATGTGAAATAACTTTGTAAAACAGCGGCACGGGGGGGGGGGGGTGGTAGTCAGTGCCCCGTAAAGATAAACAATATTTTTCAAATCATATTTGTTACCTAAAAATTTTTAATACACTTTACCCTTAATATTTAAAATCTTATTAAGTTAAACTTTGTAAAACAGGGGCAGGGGGGGGGGGGGGTGGTAGTCAGTGCCCCGTAAAGATAAACAATATTTTTCAAATCATATTTGTTACCTAAAAATTTTTAATACACTGTAGCCTTAATATTTAAAATCTTAGTAAGTTACCTCAAATGTACACTATTGTGATTAAATGTGCTATTTCTGTGATTAAATTCATGGAAAGGACGCGGGAGGGGGGGGAGGGATTTGATAGAGTTGGGACTTGACTTTAGAAAGATAATGGTCAAAGAGAAGCTATCGTTTAAATTTTAAAGGCCTTTTGGCAACATTAGTTTCGCCCCTTTTATTCTTTCAGTATTACTTCGTAAAAAAAAAAAAAAAATTCTCTCTGGTTGGCTTTTTTTTAAATTGTAATTTTAAATTATCCTGAGCTGAATTATTTATACTTCCTCTTTTTAAAAACCTTTTGAAAAGAATTAATCAATTTAACGTTATTTTGCAACATCTACAAAGAATGACGTAAAGTCGAATTTTCCGATGCTAAACAGAAGAAGCAAAAAATCATTTTATTTTATAATTCAACAAATAAATTTTAGTTAACAGTAGATAATTGTTTAAATTTAAAATTAAGCTGTGTAATACGCGTGTTTCAAATAATATTGTAAGGGATTTATATGGTCATCCAATACACACGTGCTTCTCAAACTATTTTGAAATAGGAGAACAATAAACTCTGTTTGTTTTTTTTTAATTATTTTGTATTAGTTTGTATTAGAACAAAAACACCTGACTCTCAACAAGTAAATGAACAAAAACATGACTCTCAAATAAATGAACAAACACCCGACTCTCACCAAATACATGAACAAACACCTGATTCTCACCAAATACATGAACAAACATCTGACTCTCAACAAATAAATGAACAAACACCTTACTCTCACCAAATATATGAACAAACACCTGACTCTCAACAATAAATCAACAAACACATGACTCTCACCAAAAATATGAACAAAAACCTGACTCTCAACAAATATATGAACAAACACCTCACTCTGACGAAATATAGGAAAAAACACCTGACTCTCAACAAATATATCAACAAACACCTGGCAAAACAAATAAGTGAACAAACACCTGACTCTCACCAAATAAATGAACAAACACCTGACTCTCACCAAATAAATGAACAGACACTTGACTCTCACCAAAAAAATGAACAAACACCTTACTCTCACCAAATAAATGAACAAACACCTGACTCTCACCAAATAAATGAACAAACACCTGACTCTCAACAAATAAATGAACAGACACTTGAGTCTCACCAAATAAATGAACAGACACTTGACTCTCACCAAATAAATGAACAAACACCTTACTCTCACCAAATAAATGAACAGACACTTGACTCTCACCAAATAAATGAACAAACACCTTACTCTCACCAAATATATGAACAAACACCTTACTCTCACCAAATAAATGAACAAACACCTGACTCTCACCAAATACTTGAACAAACACCTGACTCTCACCAAATAAATGAACAAACACCTGACTCTCACCAAATATATGAACAAACACCTGACTCTCAACAAATAAATCAAAAAACACGTGGAAAAAACAAATAAATGAACAAAAACCTGGGTCAACAAATATATGAACAAATACATGGGTTACCAAATAAATGAACGAACACCAGACTCTCACCAAATAAATGAACAAACACCTTACTCTCACCAAATACATGAACAAACACCTGACTCTCACCAAATAAATGAAAAAACACCTGACTCTCACCAAATAAATGAAAAAACACCTGACTCTCACCAAATAAATGAACAAACACCTTACTTTCACCAAATACATGAACAAACACCTGACTCTCACCAAATACTTGAACAAACACCTGACTTTCACCAAATACTTGAACAAACACCTGACTTTCAACAAATAAATGAACAAACACCTGACTTTCAACAAAAAAATGAACAAACACCTGACTCTCACCAAATAAATGAAAAAACACCTGACTTTCAACAAATAAATGTATAAACACTTGGCTAAACAAATAAATCAACAAACACCTGGCTAAGCAAACACCCGACTGTCAACAAATCAATGAACAAACACCTGACTCTCACCAAATACATGAACAAAAACCTGACTCTCAAGAAATAAATGAAAAAGCACCTGACTTTCAACAAATACATGAACAAACACCTGACTTTCAAAAAATAAATGTACAAATACTTGGCTAAACAAATAAATCAACAAACACCTGGCTAAGCAAATAAATGAACAAACACCTGGCTATGCAAATAAATGAACAAACACATGACTCTCAAAAAATAAATGAACAAACATCTGACTCAAAAACCTAAATGAACAAACCATGTTAATTCTTTGGGATTTGTGCTGGGAATTCGACCGAAAGACTCCCTGGTTGTTTAGTTGTTTGAGGTGGTAACCCAGCCTTTTCCCTCCGGAGTGGAAGCAAATCCGCTCAGATCCAAGGGAGAGTTGACTTAGAACGCTTTAAACGAACCAGTCAAAGGGGTGGGGGTGGTTTCCCGGCGTTCCGCCGCACGGTCTGAAGCTGCAAGGGACGGATGTGACAACTCTAGATGAAGAGCTTCTTGTGTGTTTTTATACAACCACGGCACCCGTAGATACTCTCCAAGAATATCACTTTATATCAAGGAAGTACTTAAGTTCATTCCCCTTTATTTAATTAACCATGTTCTCTTGACCAGCTTTGCTCTGGATTAGATTACTCTTCCATCTATCTTTATGATCACTCAATCTGAAAAATGTTTTGGGATTTTAATAGAATTTACAAAATTATTTACTTTTAGAATGCAACTAGAGCATGATCTATTTTAAAATTATGTTTGTTTCAGACATAGTTTTTTGTCTATAGTGAAATCAATTACGTCCAGCGAGTTCCGCTATTCTATGAATAAGAGAATTTCGCTAAAATTACGACACATGATTCTGGGTTTGAAATAGTTCGATAGATTTTCTTTATCATTTAAATGTTTTATATTAAAAAATATTTTTAAAAAAAAAATCATTATTAATTGTGGGTAACAGCAGGGGGAAAAAAGGGGGATGGGGGCAGAATGGTATGATGGAAAATTCGAGAAACAAAACACATACAAAATGTGCAGAAATTTATTGATTAGCCTTCACACGAGATTTTTGCATGGTCAACAGCTGCCAGCCCTGTGTCATCGCGACCTGTAATGAGGAAGGAAAAGGGGGAACAGGATGACCTGCAAGCTATTTGTAACAGAAGCAGGACAACAGGTTTAGGTTCAAAGGCGCCCCCCCACTCCCCTCCCCCTCCCCCAAATTAAAAGTTGAAAAATAGAAAAACGATAATTTTTAATTGTATTACAATATTATTTCGTACCACTGCATGATTTTACAAATTTAATACGTTTTTAAGACTTGGCTCGTTAGATGAATACTGCTTTACAAAGGGCTGGAACCCTATAGACAAAAGAGAAAAAAGGGACGCCAACGCTAGTTATAATAGAAATAATCGGTTTAATTATACTATTAAGTTGATATAAAAATACAAACTCAACTATACAGAAATAAAAACTATATTACCTGAAAGCAATGCAAGTGGAAAAGGATAAAACTATATAGGTACACATATTAATCCACACACACAGTGAAAAATCGTAAGGCTCCTGTAAGTCTTGAACGTCTCGTAAGTCTTGTAGGTCTCGTATGCGTCTACCGGTCATATCCGGTGAATCAGAACTTCCCAGAACAGAAATGTCCAGAAACCCAACCCATCAGAGCATGAGTAGTTTCTTCGTCTGTGTCGACCCTTCTGGAAACGTAAACAAACGTTCCCCATCAAGGTCGTGGGGGGGCGGGGGGCGGGGGAGGAGTGGCAGCAAGTGTCACATTGAAACAACAAGGGAGACAATAGTTGCACGCTACGGTTACACATCATCCAGGGCGATCGCAAACTAGGTCAACACACGGGCTATAACAATACCATAAAATATGTATTTCCTTTAAACTATGGCGCTTTTCTGTCGTACGCATAATGACGTAGAATTATTTTTAACGGCGCTAAAAAAACATATTTATGACAGTCTGTATGAGCATCCAATTTTGATCGCATAATTTCACATTTTTCCACTGATCCATAATGCAGAATGCTGAAATTTCTAACTCACTAAACCTAACTTTAGATGCTGAAGAGCACGACGATTTACAAAAGTATGGCCGTCACATTGTGGTAATGTAACAAGCGATGGAAAACACATAACCTAATTTTTTTTAAAAATACGCGTAAGAAATTATTTAAAATATTTATCTTCGAAAAATCGTTTTCTTTCAAATATGTGAATTTTTCTTACAACCTTGATTGCAATATTCCTGCCCCCTCCGTCACCCCAAATATAACAACAGTTGGGGTGATTATTTGATCCAATTAAAAGCGTTTTTTTTTTCTTTTGGGGGATGGGGGTGGGGGCTTGACAATATTTAGAACGCCTGGTTCGCTATTACATTTGGCGATTTATCACATTTCTGCATACATTAATTGCGGTGTATTTATTTATTTATTTATTTAGGCATTTTTGTATAGCGCTTACCTTACAGCTCTAAGCGCTTTACAATTATTAAAAATATGTAAACTATTTAAACTGCTAGTAAAATAACAATGAAAAACCAGAGACACTAGAATAGTAACAACTATGTTTAAAATGACTATAGAAACAGTAGCTTAAACATTACAATGGCTATAAAAACGAGTACACTTTGGCACGTTTGGCCTATAATACAGGATCAACCCGAGACAGAAAATGAGGCAGGGCAAGGAGGGTGCATCACAGGTCATAGGCGAACCTAAACAGATGAGTTTTAAGGGACTTTTTGAAAGTGACGGATGTGGAAGGGGAGCTGGTTCCAGAACGTGGGCGCATGGAAGTAAAAGGAGCGTTCACCGATGATCTTAGTTTTGGTTCTTGGGATTGAGAGGGTTCTACTGTCAATGGAAGAGCGTAGTTGTCTTGTGGGGATGTAAGGAAGCAACAGTTCAGAGAGATAGACAGGAAAGTGAGGGTCAGTGAACGAGTTGAAGCATAGATTGGCAGACTTGTACTTGATGCGAGAGGATATTGGAAGCCAGTGGAGTTGCCGCATGTGT
>CAXITT010000488.1:63824-77379 GCA_964033795.1 Lymnaea stagnalis
AAAAATTTTTGTTTTCCCTTTTTTTTTTTTTTTTTTTTCAAGGGGAAGATAACTGCCATATTGATGTGTTCAATCCCTGCAAGTTTTGGTGTGGAGATTAATTGTGTAGCTGTTCCTACACTACAAATAATTTGTATTTGTGACGCATTTGAATGTACATAAACAATTAACTGTATTGAACAATTGAAGGGGAACATGAAGGAAATATGAAATGTGTCTTCGCCAGAAGTTTACCCATTAACATAACCGCTTCTGAATAAAAGATAAATCACGTAACCATTACATAGAATTTCATAAATGCACACAAAATTGCATATAAACGGTTTATACCAAAAAGTTCGTTTTTAGGGGTTGCATAGATGATATGATGTTGATATTACCGGTATCGTCAATTGTATTTCACTTGCCGCATCTTTGAATGCTTTTTTATCATGTTTACGATACATATAATGGAGTCTCTTTTTTGCTTGTATTCCAGCGACCCTCCCTGAAGTGGATCACAGGTTACACTCGATGATACAACTGGACCCCCCTAACGACTTGGACGTGTCCACGCCGCCGGGCAGAAGACAGCAGACCAAGTCGACAGTCAGCCGATGCGAGGCAAAAGAAGAAGCACGTGTAGTTAAATCCGCTCCGTGTCAGCAAAGCATAGTGGAGAGCCAGAGGCAGTGCCACACTCCGTGTCAGCAGAGCATAGCGGAGAGCCAGAGACAGTGCCACACTGACGAATCGATGAACGAAATTTTTCTCCTGCATGACAGTCGTCAGATTTACCTAACAATCGACCAGCCCGTCCAGGAGTGCCCGCACACTCCCTCAGCAGCCGAGGGGCACCCACACACCCCTTCTACAACAACTCACGTGTACACACAAGACTCCGCAAAATATCAGGTGTCTACACGCACTCTCACATCACCCCAGGCGCACCCACGCACTCCCACATCACCTCAGGTGCACCCACACACTCCCACATCACCCCAGGTGCACCCACACACTCCCACATCACCCCAGGTGCACCCACTCACCGCCACTTCCCCTCCTGTGTACCCGCACGGTCATAAAACACCATGGGTGTACCCGCAATTTCCCACTTCCCCTCAGGTGTACCCACACACTCCCACATCACCTCAGGTTTACCCACATTACCCCACATCCCCTCAGGATTACCCACACTACCCCACATCCTCTCAGGATTACCCACACTACCCCACATCCCCTCAGCCGTACCCACACAGCCCCACGTCACCTCAGGCGTACCCGCACATTCCCCCGACAGCCCAGGTAAATCCCCACAGACCAAAGCTTCAAAACTCATCCACACAAACTACGTGGGACATGTCACTGCTCAGTGAGACGGACGAGAAGCAAAACTGCCAGAGTGTGAACGGACGCTGTCCACCTTTTTCCGGTCACACATATCTCAACACTCGCCTATCGAGTGGGTCAGTCACTGACATAAGTAGTGGCTCTGCCGAAGCTGATATCTGGAGCTTCCTGAGCAGTGAGAGTGAAACTGGCGACTGTTTTGACATTGCGCCACGGAGGAACAGCCACCCCTACTCTGACAGCTGCAACAAGGATGGTTTTGATACCGGTAGCAAAGAAGTTAAACATTTATGTGAAATATTAGGCGTTCGATATCCACCAGATCACGGATACGTCAAATCCCCAAAGCCTTCCCCTTTGACGGACTTTTCAAACATCCTTGACGTGTCTCTGTTCAGCCTGTCGACACTCTCATCGGCGCCCCCAAGCGTCTCTCCGCCGCCATTTTACGCCAACTCCTTAACAGCCAATCATTTCAAAAATAGCCTCAAAACATGCAGGGCGACCTCTGTGAACGGACCGGCAGACGATTCCCCGGCAGCGCGTCCGGTTTTCAACAAAAGTTTCTCAGTAGAGCCGAGGCCGCTGAGGGGGCCTCGCCATAGTTTGAAAGGATCTAGTCTGCACTTCGAACGCCTACCACCAAACGATCTGTCCGGGTCTTATGTCTCCGTCTCTTCAATAGCGCCCAAAACTTCATCGATGACTTGTATAAATATACCTTTAAATTAAGCCGTTTTATAAATATTCATGACTCTAGTTTTGTGATAAATGAACTGTAACAGTTCAGTAGGTAATTTTGTAAAATTTGATTTTAAAAAAATTGATAATAAAATGTTATTTAATTGTTCTGAACTCAAGAACTATTTATTACTGCTGTTGCTTAATTGTTGCTTATTTCGTCAGGGGATCTGTTTAAAAAAAAACAACTTTATTTGGTGACATGGTTTCGACTAAAGACATTTCAAAGCAGAATGACCTTGTAAACTGGGACCTTAGTATGTCAGGCCCCAACAGAAGTGGGTCAGTGGTTGACAAGTGCATTTCGATGCATCCTGTTGCATATGTGATATTAGAATTATTCTCAACTTGTTTCGTGCAGTGGCCAGAAAGGCTAGTGACGCCATAAAATTTTCTATAAATTAATACTAATAAAGGTCTCTATTTAGGCGGCCAACGCTGTAATCATCTTGAAAAAGATACATTGGACGTCCGTGACACAGCAGCCAAGCTTTAACATAAACCCTAGTAAGCATGTCAAGAAAAAAAAAACATTCAGTGACTTATATTGTTTTCAAGTGTGAAAATAGACTATAGTTTACATCAGGGGTCTCCAAACTTTTCAGCCCGAGGGCCGCATTAACTATCACACAGTAGTTCGCGGGCCGACTGCACACTCGAGCAGGGTTTCTTTCAGCATGATCTCGGGGGAAGAAAGCCAAGTGCAACCCCCCCCCACCCGAGCAAAAATATTACCAACAATGAACAATGAATCAACTGGCACTGCCCCCTACCGAAAAATCTGATCCCCCCCCCACCCCCCGGGAAAATTTCTGAAATAATTACTGCACTCGAGGTCCAAATAAAAAAGAATCAAAACACGGATGTTGTTTTTAATTATTTATATAATATTATTTCATTCAGTTAATGACCTCCAGCTGCAGTTCCTCTGGGCAACTGGCCACATCTGTTTCAAATGGGTTTTCAAAAAGTCTCACTTCTGCCTTTAAATCTAAGTCAGAAAACCGCTGCTGAAAATGCAGCTGGAGGTCTTTGATGATCTCGCATACAAATAACGTGGGCAACTCCGCTGTTGCTTCAGCCATGAAGACCGTCCACTGCTAAAAGAGCGTAAAGCTGTTGGCCTGTACTTGTTCCAAAAACAAGACGAGTTTGGATCTGAAGGCCTTTAAGAGGTGTATAGATCATGTGTTATGTTCATGTCTTCAACAACACTCCTAACGAACACAAGCAGCTGAGAGGTGGAACAGCTGTCCAAGGAGGCGTAGCGTGGTGGGGGCAGGGGGGGGAGGGACAGCTGTCCAGCGATTCATCCATTGCAAATAAAAATTGGTGAAACTTGCTTGCATTTTTCGATATTTGAGTCCCACTGTTTTCACCCATGTCTGCAACACGACGTGCAAAGCTCCGCCACTAGATTGCGTTATATCATGTCATTTCATTGACTGTGAACGAAAGTCGAAAAACTAAGCATCGAATAAGATTTTGCAGAGTAATGATCGGTTAGAAAACATAACGCACTACAGCGCGCCTATATTTTACTTCGGTAAAAACATAACGTCCACGTAAGCGGCGTCTTATCTTGACGGATATACACGTACATTTGCGTAATTTTTATTCCGTTGACAAAAGGTCTCCGCGGGCCGCTTGAGAGAGCCTCGCGGGCCGCAGTTTGGAGACCCCTGCTCTTAACAATTTTCTTGATATTAGGAAATAGTTTTAATGTTTTCAAACTTTAATTATCGGTAAAGACATAGTCCCAGTAAAGCCATAGTACCGGTACCGACAAAGAACCGGTACTACAGACTTAGTAACAGTACAGACATAAAGGAAAGAAAGAAATCATCAGCAAATGTGGAGTTGTTTTCATTTGTTTATTTATTTTTTTTTAAATTTCCTTTTTTTGTACAAGTATATGAAATCTTAACAAGAATGGGTGCTTAAAGTATGGATGATAACAGTGTGGATACTAAAAGTATGGATGCTGACTCGGTTATGAAGCAGGGGTCTTGGCTCTCACCACTAAATTTCCCATGCGCTGATAGTCTAGATTGGCGCTCATGCTGAAAAGCAGACATTGTAAGAGGTAAAGAATACAATGGGTGCTGCTGTCATTGCTGGAAAGTTAAACACGATGACACACTTATTTCATTTACTACATTCACTTTATTTACATCATCTACCCCCCCCCCCAACTCCCCAACCTCAACCCGTTTTCAATCGCTGGGCGGGCAACACTCAAATCACATGTAAGGTTGCGAGCCGAACAGGATCAACATTCAAAGAGCGGAAATCACTTTATTTCCATCATCTACCCCCCCCCCCCAACTCCCCAACCTCAACCCGTTTTCAATCGCTGGGCGGGCAACACTCAAATCACATGTAAGGTTGCGAGCCGAACAGGATCAACATTCAAAGAGCGGAAAATTAATATTTAAAAAAAAAACATTTATATACCGGGTAAATGAAAAAAAATTAATTAAAAATTAATAATTAAAACTCACTGGCATACCCATTTTTGTTCTTATGTCAATTTGTCAGAGCTGGATGTTTGGCACATTTTATTGGTTACAAAAACAAGTAGGTTCGTTTACGTTGGGAGTACGGTTAGGTGTCATAGAGATCCTCATGATGGACCCCAAGTGTTCATCAATGAGAAGACTCCTGTGTGGTGTTTTGTTAATCTTCATCAGAGAAAACAGCTGCTCACACATATATGTGCAACCCAACATGCTCAAGGTTCGAGCCGCATGTGGACGAAGCTGGGGGATCTATTCAGGAATGAAGCTGGGGGATCTATTCAGGAATGAAACGAGTGAACTGTGCAGGCCAGACTGTGTCGTACTTCGCATTTTGTGTTCCATTACACTGCAGCTCTATTAGCTCCATCTGCAAATTTACAGGTGCTGTTTCCACGTCTATGACTCTATGACTAATGGGTTACAAAAGAGCTCGAAATTACATTTCTGTGCGAACTCGGCGCGAAGTCAGCCAAGTTTTTCAGAAAAGTGTGCATTGGGAAACCCCATAGCGTTGACTTGGATATAATTGTACGTCGGTCAAAACCTCGCGGGACTGATATAATTGTTCGGCAGGCCGGATGTGGCCCGTGGGCCTTGAATTTGACACATGTGGTTTAGAGGAAGTACCAAGAGCATCAGAGACAGCAGTTAGAGGAAGAACTAAGAGCATTGGAGACAGAAGTTAGAGGAAGTACTAAGAGCATTGGAGACAGAAGTTAGAGGAGGTACAAAGAGCATCAGAGACAGCAGTTAGAGGAAGAACTAAGAGCATTTCAGACAGAAGTTAGAGGAAGTACTAAGAGCATTGGAGACAGAAGTTAGAGGACGTACAAAGAGCGTCAGAGACAGCAGTTAGAGGAAGAACTAAGAGCATTGGAGACAGAAGTTAGAGGAAGTACTAAGAGCATTGGAGACAGAAGTTAGAGGACGTACAAAGAGCATCAGAGACAGCAGTTAGAGGAAGAACTAAGAGCATTGGAGACAGAAGTTAGAGGAAGTACTAAGAGCATTGGAGACAGAAGTTAGAGGAGGTACAAAGAGCATCAGAGACAGCAGTTAGAGGAAGAACTAAGAGCATTTCAGACAGAAGTTAGAGGAAGTACTAAGAGCATTGGAGACAGAAGTTAGAGGACGTACAAAGAGCGTCAGAGACAGCAGTTAGAGGAAGAACTAAGAGCATTGGAGACAGAAGTTAGAGGAAGTACTAAGAGCATTGGATACAGAAGTTAGAGGAAGAACTAAGAGCATTGGAGACAGAAGTTAGAGGAAGTACTAAGAGCACTGGAGACAGAAGTTAGAGGAAGTACAAAGAGCATCAGAGACAGCAGTTAGAGGAAGAACTAAGAGCATTGGAGACAGAAGTTAGAGGACGTACAAAGAGCGTCAGAGACAGCAGTTAGAGGAAGAACTAAGAGCATTGGAGACAGAAGTTAGAGGAAGTACTAAGAGCATTGGAGACAGAAGTTAGAGGACGTACAAAGAGCATCAGAGACAGCAGTTAGAGGAAGAACTAAGAGCATTGGAGACAGAAGTTAGAGGAAGTACTAAGAGCATCAGAGACAGCAGTTAGAGGAAGAACTAAGAGCATTGGAGACAGAAGTTAGAGGAAGTACTAAGAGCATTGGAGACAGAAGTTAGAGGACGTACAAAGAGCATCAGAGACAGCAGTTAGAGGAAGAACTAAGAGCATTGGAGACAGAAGTTAGAGGAAGTACTAAGAGCATTGGAGACAGAAGTTAGAGGAAGAACTAAGAGCATTGGGGACAGAAGTAAGAGGAAGAGCCAAGAGCATTGGAGACAGAAGTTAGAGGAAGAGCCAAGAGCATTGGAGACAGAAGTTAGAGGAAGAGCCAAGAGCATTGAAGACAGAAGTTAGAGGAAGAGCCAAGAGCATTGGAGACAGAAGTTAGAGGAAGAGCCAAGAGCATTGGAGACAGAAGTTAGAGGACGTACAAAGAGCATCAGAGATAGAAGTTAGAAGAAGTAACAAGACCATTGGAGACAGAAGTTAGACTAAGTACCCGGTACTAAGAGTAAAAGCATCCGAGACAGAAGTTAGAGGACGTACAAAGAGCATCAGAGATAGAAGTTAGAAGAAGTACCAAGACCATTGGAGACAGAAGTTAGACTAAGTACCCGGTACTAAGAGTAAGAGCATCAGAGACAGAAGTTAGAGGATGTACAAAGAGCATCATAGACAGAAGTTAGAAGAAGTAACAAGAGCATTGGAGACAGAAGTTAGAGGAAGAGCCAAGAGCATCGGAGACATCATTTTTAAAAAAAATATATAATTTATCTTAAAGTGCTATCATAAAAATAATATTGGATCAAAAACTTCAAAAAATTAAAAAAAAAACAATCAAAATTTATTTAAGTGTATTCTTGGCCAGGCACTTTTGCACAACTCGTTTTTACAGAAGCACCCAAAATAGTTACACAAAATTTTTATCACATTAAGTTAATACACAGTGCGTAAAAAAATAATTATATTTTGAATATATAATAATAATAATAATAAAGATTATTTGAAAAACACGCTTCATCCCCAAAAGCTACTCTAGATTAAAAAGACATGATGATTACGTGGAATTATGTCAGAAGTACACAAGGAATGACTTGTTGATAATTAAAAATGCTTCAAGACACCCATTTAATAATAATATTGATGGGAGGCAGAGCTTGACATAAAGATTAAACAAAATAAATACTTGATCATCTGATGACTCAGTGCTGTCCAAAATTTCAGCCACTGTGGGCCAAAAACTACTTCTGTCAGTCAAAGGCCGCAAGTGATATGGCTCTAATGAACGATTTTCAAAATTACATTTTAGAAACTATTCACATTATTAATGCTTCTTACATTATGCATAAAGCGTCATGTATCCAATAGCATACAGATTTATATATCCAATAGCATACTGAGTCATATATCCAATAGCATACATAGTCTTTTATATCCAATAGCATTATCAGCTCATCAAGAATATAAAGAAAGCGAATAAAAACTGTAGCCCCCTTTACTAATGCTGTGTCACGTCTATAATCACTCACAGTGCACAGACTACCACAATACTATCCATCAACAACAGAGGCGTTGTGTATTCCAATGAAATATAGTGACTATCCTTTATTAATACGCAATCACAATAACAATCACAAATAGATAATACTTGTACTGATCTTAAAGAACACTTAGAATAAATCTTCTCCACTTGATAACTCACAATCACAATCTATTCATGATCTTATCACATTATATTAATGACATGGACTTATAATAACCGCCATGACTCCATCCTTTTTCTTTCTATCCTTCCTCACTTCTCTCTGATTGGTTCGTCTTACCAAGTCCCATATTCTATAAATTACAAGTCATCACCTCACTTAACTCCCTTGTAAATCATTATTATCTGTGACAGCTATATTTTGCTTTGAATTCTATTTGTCATTGTCTTAATTTGAGGAAGTTATCAGTAGCATCTGCCATCATTGGATTTTCTAAATGCTCGCCGGTCCAAGTGTTACATTTTTTGGACTTGATGTTGGTCGTTACAGAGATACCATCGATCTTCACCAATGTAGGGTGCTTCCAAAAACATGGTCGAAATTCTGTTACAGAATTTTAGTACTGGAACTTCACTACTCCACCCCAAAGGCTTTCCTTCCAGTCCTAGCATCATCACCCTACAAAGTGCAGTTGTTGAAATGCAGTGCTCATACTTCTATTTTCTCTAACTTGGTCCCGACGGTGACAGCATGGACATTTCTACAATGACCCAATACACATCAGGTTACTTTTTATTTCCCTATTCATCTTTCCCACCGCAGTTGGTAGCTTATACCTGATATCCCACCATGACGTCTCCCCAGTACAAGGAACAGAAAGAAGGAGAACATAGAATCTCATTTCATGTCACCCCATGTTCTGAAATAAATTTCTGCTACCAGACAAGCTATCCGACTCCTTAGATTTTTGTTTTTAATATCTCACCCCTTTTCCATGTTACAACTTCTCCTGTGCTCTCACATGATTTCCCAACAATACTGTATACTTTTTTTTTTTTTTACATACATAAAAATTTCTCAAGCTCTTGGGGCCGTATAAAATTATTCGGGTGGCAGGCGGCCCGCTGGTTGGACAGCACTGAGCTTGCAGATTTGCCGGAGATGCATTTTGATGATATACAGTTTCGAATACAATATTAGATATCAGTTGGACGAGAGTTGTTGATCCTAGGAAAGATTCGGATTGGAAAAATTATTTGTGAGACCACTCTAAAGTTACAAAAGTATGTTTCATAAAATTATATTATATTTGAAGCATTTTTTACATTTCATTTCAAGTGAAAATTCCAAAAAATTCCAGAATTTAAAAAGTTATTTAATATAACCCATATAACAATCTATTTGGAAACTGGCTTTGTCATAATGAAATTTAGGTGTCATCAGTTTTAAAAAGTTGTAAGATGCCCAGATGTCCAAGCTCAATACATGCAAAAAATATTGACTATTGTGATTATCAAATTTGCACGCAAAAAAATTCAGGTTTTGTAGAAGCACAAAATGTGACTAATGTGCTATTCACTTCTGATTTTGTAATCTTAATACAGAATGCAAAATCAAAACAACGGAATTAGAATATAAGTTTTTTTTTTTTTTTTTGCTCACTGAAAGTAAAAAAAATATTATTAATTACTAAATCCCAAAAGAATTTTAAAATAAATAAAAATAGTCGCCTTAACCATCCATCATGCCCACTAGCCATACTATGCCCACTAACAATCCCCCATGCCCACCTGGGATGAAAAGTTTGTCGATCATGACAGCACATAGTATCTTTTCATAGAGGCAAAATAAAACTGATGATTGGTATACCAAAATAGTGCAATATTTAGAACAATAGAATTAACCGAAATTGAGACATAAGTTATAAGTGCATGAGCTACATTTATAACACATATAGACCCATCTCAAATAAAAAATTATAAATATTTTATCTTGCTTCGTGAATAAAATCAGCCCTTAACTCTGTCTCTGCAGTACATTCATCCGCCGTGCTAAAAAGCATGGACCTTGTGCATTTTTCAAATATCATGGTTGTTTCTTTGCCATTTCTCGGTTAAACTTTTTAAGAGCCATTCTTTAAATCAGTCTAATACATAGAAGAGTGGTACTTCATTTTTCATGAGCAAAACCAAGGTTTATTCATCGTCATTTGAAGCATTATTTTAATAATATGCGTGTCCGTTTTTTTTGTTTCTCAATACTGTTGCTATGGCTAAACGAGGCCCTAGTGGGGTAAGTTTCCTATGCATGAACTGCTCAGCAAGCTTTGGAAATGTTTTATACTATTAAATTTGATAGTCAAGATGATTTAGATTTAGAGCCATTGCAGTTTCCAATAGTAGTAGTTTTAGATGATTTGAGTTATAGCAGTGAAGCTGATGTATGCCTAGCCTACATCAAAGGGTTTATGGAAAAAATTGTTTTGCATTATAAGTTTCTTTTCTGTTACTTATTTTAGTTAAAATGATGAAATAAGTCAACAAGTATATAGTCTATTCAATTATCTTTCATTAGATACAAAATTTAGCATTATAAACCAAACAGTAATATCGGGTATTTTAAATAATTTTTTTTAATAAACTCAATCTCTCACTCCTTTTTGCTCTTTGAAAAAAAAATCAATTTTTCATTAAAAATATTCCGCAGCAAACGAGTTAACTATCTGTGTTTTTATGTTATCACATAAATTTAATGGACAATCAACCCAAAACTTACTTGCTTTCTATAAACAAACACATAGTGGAATTTTCCGCAAGACCATCGCCTCAAAAGGTTGGCAGATCTGTTCTGCTTTTGTTCAGATCAATCACCGTCTGGACGAAGTCATCATTTTCAACAAAATCTGTTATCACAATGTTTAGAGGTTGAATAAACTTGGCAGAGCGCTCCTTGATCCATGAGCAGAACACCGGAGTCCACTGCCTGTTCCATGTTTCCAGTGTACTGAATAGACCAGCCATTATGGTGGTCATGGTGGGTGTCAGAACACCTGATAGGCCAAACAAAAGAAAAACATTAAAAAAGAAAAACATAAATAAAAAAAAATTTAAACAAAATTTTCCTTTAATGTAAATAAATATTTTATTTTAAAAGTACAAACCTCATTCAATTGACTAATTTCCATCCTCCAAAATTTAATGTATTATTTATTTTAGGATTGATAACAAAACACCTGTACAAGAAAGTTTTATTACAGTATTTAGCGTGGAATAAAGAAAGAAAATCATGTTAACGATGGATTATAAAGAAATTCTGGTAAAAATAAAAATTAAAGTCATCAATAAAAAAAATGACTGTCAACAAAATGGCTGAAATATAAATTTCTCATTTCAATTAATTGGAAAACCACAAGTGACGGCATAAATTCGTGGAATGTATTTGAAAATAGCGCTCTTCCCCATCCCTCCCCCCCCCCTCGACTTACATTTGATACTTTTGGGGATAACAATCCCAGAATCTCTTCCCCGAACCCCTTCTTTTCTGGCCTTGACAAATTTATATGTAGACTTAAAAATGTAAATAATTAGAACAGCACAATTTCTTTCCTTCTAGAAACACTGACTAAGCTTTACTTGAATAGTGCTTTACTGGTATAGTGCTTTACTTGTATAGTGCTTACCCTGAGAGACTAGAAACCCCTTTGAGCAACGGTGTTCATGCAGGGAGGTTAAAAATTGTATACTCTTTGATGTCTCAGGAGTGTTTGGCCACGGGGCACTCAAACTGGCTGTTGTGAATGTTTCCAGAAAGTCTTCCCCCGCCGCATCTTGATAAAATATAATAACCTGAAATTTTACACACCAGTAAAAAAAATTAATCAAAATCTCTTGTTTTAGTTATTTGAAAAATATTTTCTCAAATCAGGAAGCAATATCTTTAATCACATTCTGACTGATAGAGGCCCCCAGGTCTTGCCCTTATATTTTCTCATATCAGGAAGAATATCTTTAGCCACATTCTGGGCCTGACTGATAGAGGCCCCCAGGTCAGTCGCACTCTGGGCCTGACTGATAGAGGCCCCCGTCAGTCACACTCTGGGCCTGACTGATAGAGGCCCTTAGGTCTTGCCCTAAGTTCAGTATGTCAAAAAAACATTTTCCAATTTAGGGGAGCTTCCAACCAATAACGTTCAGTTGAATTTGTAAAATCCTGTCCCCATTGCTTACATATTTTTGTTTAGCTTCATTAACTCGGTGTAGAGAAGAACAAATTATGGAAGTCAAATAGTATGTGAATAAAATGTGTTTATAGCATGTGATTCAAGTGTGTATACAGTATGTGAATTAAAAATGTCTTTATCATGTGATTTGAATGTGTGTAAAGAATGTGAATACAATGTGTACCAGGTATATAGTATGTACGGGAAATTCAAATGTGTATATAGTATGTGATTTAAATGCAATTATAAAGTACAATTTATTTTATATATGGAGTTTAGCTTCAATTTTCTGTAAAGATGTTTACACTTTACACAGAAAGTAAAGAATACATCTTATTAGTAACTGATCATTGCAAGTACTAATACAATAAAAAGATTACCACCCAGCAAATTATATTGATTACAAAAATTACAGAAAAATTTGAAATACCTGCTTTTCTTCCTCCCACATTTTATTGAGAGTTAAGCTATCTGGGTCACGTCGGTGGCAAATTTTTGGTCCAAATACATATATAAGGTGAGTAATTAATTGTATATGATGTTCCAACTCCATGCTGTAAAAATGATTAAAATCAAGAAATATCACTTCGTGTGGATGTTCTTGCAAAAATTTCACAATAGACTCTGTCAATTCTGTCACCTGAAATAATAAATAGCAGTTTATTACGCTAGCTGCAGAAAATTTACATCATAGTATATATAAATTTCAAAAATGAGTTTGCTGAATGGTCAAAGCAGTTTTGCATTACCAACCAACAAATCCTAAGATTATATCAACAATGATATTAGAGGACTTTCTTTTATGCTTTAGTAATACATATATTTACCTTCAGTCCAAAGAGTTGATGCACAAAATATAAATCTTCTGAAGCATCTTTTGTCGCAACTCTAAGATCAAAGTATCGAACTCCAGCGTTGAGCTGCTTGATGAAGTCTAAGGACTGACACACTGACCATCGATGAACCACGCCTTTAGCAAGGGGGCCGACAGTTGGGTTATTGACAAGATTTATGACATCAGCAGAGGTGCCTGGTGATAGTCCCCCGCTTGCATCCAAATTAAATGTCCCAGAATTATGTGAACCTGTCAAATGCACAATAGGCCCTATAAGAAAATTTATCAAAACTGTTCTCTCTGTGCAAGGGGTTAAAAATGTTTAAATGTTCAATACATTTACATTAACAAGTCTTAAAGGCATATCAACATCAGATTGCGTAGAGGACAGCATGAGAACAATTCAATGGCACAAAAAAAGAGGAAAGGCTAATAATCAATCCATTACTAAGTGGGGTCTCTCATTGAAATATGTCACAGAAATCATTCAGTGTCAAGCAGTAGAAGGCTGGCAGGGCTGTATGTGGCCAACCAGATGTAACATTTGAGATATCCAGGGGGAGGCCACTGAAAAGTCTGTAGTATCTAGGGTGAGGCCACTGAAAAGTCTGTAGTATCTAGGGTGAGGCCACTGAAAAGTCTGTAGTTTAAAGGATGGATCTCCCTCTAATTGTTTCTTTACTAGTAATTTATTTAAGGCCTATTGTTTAACTGTTTAACTTTAATTGCTTTACATATTTGTTGATAGAATTGCTGAGAAAGTGAATGATATAATTATAAGCGACCATCCACAAAAATGTCATGCTATTTTGGGCCGAATCGTCACAAATTTGTAAAATGAATTAGAAACTTTGATTACACATTGCCACAAATTCTTTTGTGACAACCCCCCCCCCCCCCCCC
>CAXITT010000488.1:77443-98467 GCA_964033795.1 Lymnaea stagnalis
AGATCGGAAAAAACAACCAATTTTTAATGCAAAATTGCAGTGCCAATTCAACTTATGACTATCATCAAAAAGGCATTAAATGAGGATATATTCTTCAATCAAATTGGGTCATCCTAATTAACGGCATAGGGCTAAGCCCCTATACATAATCATCTTTAGTAGTCTATTTTAAAAGGCAAAAAAATTAAAATATAATTTAAATTATTATTAATATCTGGAAAAAGCATATTATGTACCATGTCTCAATGGTATATGACGGCGCATAATAAATTATAATATATATTAAGAGTGCCTCTAATGACCAGGCGTAGCAGTTTGGGGCCATCCATAATGTATGTCATGCTGCAGTCTAAGAAAGTTTGATAGTAGGTGAGCGTTTGGGGAGGGGCGGGGGTGTTAAATACATTCCTAAAACCTGAAATTGATGTTAATGTTTAATATTCTGTTGTGATTGATGTATTCTGACACTAAGTTCAATAGTGAAACGTGTTTTAATTTAATTAGGCTACCGGTAGTTAATTTTGAAATAATTTTTCAGTTTGAAAGTGTGATAATCTTGTGGGGTGGGGCCCTTCCCAGATTTGTGACAGATTGTGAAAGGGTTGAGGGAGTTAACATTATAAAAAATAGCATGACATACTTTATGAACAGCTCCTTAAAGCAGATCTGTATTCCTGTAATTTAATAATTACGCTTTTCTATGAGCCCATATCACTATCTATTATTTAATAGTATTTATTAGTAAATCTAAATATATCATTATTTTATGAATTTTAATAGTCAATAGGCCTAAACTAGACCAAGATTTCTCGTAACAGCTATAGTTACGGTATAGTTTAAAAATATTATTTTAGTCTATATATAATAATAATAATAAGAGGTCTTATATAGCGCGGTACCCCAGCCTAGGGCTGGGCTCACCGCGCTGTATATAAAAATTTTATCAAAAGAGACATAATCATGACATTAGAATAAAATACATTTATGAAATAAAGAACAGCAATGTATATTCACCCACCCCATAACTTTGTACTTAATTTACCAATAATTTATAATTTGTGTGTATGAATACATTTGCCATAAATTTAATGTCCACATTTTTAGAATTCTTAGCTCTTTTATCTTTAACACTCAAAAATTGGTTTTGAGTACCTATTATTAATAGGCCTGCTACAAACAGGTATAATTACTTCAACTTCAAGGGACATTATCTGCAATTTGAGATATGATCAATGATATGGTTTTAGTTTTAAATCTAACTGTCAGGAGAAACCCGACATCATTTTTGGAATCAGCAGATCAAATATACCTAACATTTTTCAGGCACCATTTCTTGTAATAGCCAGGGAGTGTAAATAAAACAAACTGATTTGTCAAAACAACCCTGTCCTGCAGCTTTATTTTATACTGTCAAGAAGTCATGACCAGAATTTTTCCACATAACATAACCGAATTATTATTTTTTTTTTAAAGTCACGAATGTTTTTAATCTTTTGTGTAGACATTTTTTTGCCACCACCAAAAAAGTGCAATTTTCATAAGGTTATATCTTTATAAGTAAATCAATTACACACACTCACCAACACATATAAAGAGGAAAGACTTTTTTTTTTTATAAGGTAAAAAATTATTCATTTATTAAATTATATTGTACTTGTGCTGGTAATGAAAATGAAATGGTGTTTCCTCACATTTTGATAAAATTAAAAAAAGGGAGGTAAAAAATGTGACATTTTTACATTTTCAAAAAAACTAATATTTCAGTGATATTACTATTATCACTGACAAGAAAGCTTACAAGTGATCATTATTATATATCAAAACATAGGGGAACTAAAGGTCTATATACTTAAACAGCATGTGTACCGGTACTTATAAACTATAAATGTACATATAAAATACAAATATTGTTTTACCAGTGCAGCGGTTCACATGAAGCAATTTGTCATTTACACAAAATTGCAGAATGAATATACCCACAATTTAGTTAATTATTTCACAATAGGTATAGTTATCTATATATTTAAATAGTCCTTGTGCCCATTACATATACAATACAAAGCATAGCTGGAACAGTGCAAGGGCTAACATCCAACACATAACTTTCTTTGGTCCAAAAATATCTTAACTATTAAGGTAAAAAATTGAACATGTATAATAAAGACACTTCCTGTTTATTTGGTAAATACTGGCATCTAAAATAACTTTAAAACAAAAAAACGATACATTTTTAAATTTTCAAATAGTCAACCAAACATACAGTATAATATAAACTAAACAAATTGTAAAACAGATTGAATCTGAACAATGTACACATACATAGGACTCTGCATTTGTTCCTAAAGGAATACAGGCTACATGAAACCATTTAACCACACTTGTCAAAATCACACCACTGCATTACACCATTCACACAAAATTCCCGCAATACTTCCTCTACTAAACAAATGTTAAATAAAAAAAATCACTGCTTCCTTCATTACTTTTAGTATTTGTAGCACCTACAGGTTCAGGTAACAATTTCTTTGTCCGATTTGATTTGGTAACCAGTACTGGCATTATATCCGCAACAATATCATCTGTTGTTTCCCCCGTGTGGTTCCAGTTCTCAAACTCCTGGGGAGCAGCTTTAATTACTTTCTTTTCATTTTATTTTTAGACTTGGCCAATCCAATTACAGTAGTGGCACTGTCTTTAGGTCGACCTTTCCTGGCAATACGTTTTGGGGATTTTACAGAATGCCTGAATTCCTTTAAGTCTTCATCCAAAAAACGGACACATTTTCTTTTTTAGGTGTGGCTGCCAAAACCACATTATGCTGAGTGCTTGTAATTGTAAAGGCAAAATTCTGATGTAACATTTCAACATCAGTCACTCCATTATTTGGATGGTCAGATGTGTCACAACCTATATCGGTAATTTTGTCGACAGTACCTAATAGGTCAATGTCTATTTCATGTGCATCCAGTATGTCTAACGCAGGCTCAGTATTGACAATGACTATGTCCTCAGGGTTGTCATCCAGTATGTTATTATCACTACAGTTTCTACGGTAGTTCAGATATATCAATATTTTGTGCACCTTGAGCAATAGTCTTATCAAGTAAATCTGTAATTGTCTCATCTTGACCTAAAGTATTATCATCAAAAAACTATTTTCATGGAAGATCCATTCATTACCCCAGAAATAATGTTGTGGTAGCTTTCGAGTCTATTGTTATTGGTACTATCATTAAAGTTAACGGTTTGCCCCCTCCAATAGAGGACCCACTGTTCCTTAGGGTTATACCAATTTTCAAAGAAATGTTTCGTGAATTCATGACAATTGATATTTTCAAGAGCAACAACATTCTTTTGGAAAATTTCTCCATTAGGAACATAAGCTCTAACCTGAAATATCTCTTTAATTTCATCTTTTCTTTAATCTTCTTCTTCTATATCTTAAGGGCCCCCGATCAATTTATTGATCATTTTGGCTCCTATAATCTGGCGCTTTTTAATACATGGAAAAGGCAGAGCTCTACTTTTGTTTCAGGCCAACATTTTTGTTCAAAGCAGCCAACTGGGCAAAGTCTTTATCCACCATAGAAGATACAATAGTGTTGGTAATATTTTGTTGAGATATTGATAAAACTTCCTCAAGCATCTCAGCAGTCTCAGATCCAAGCAGTATTAAGGCCACCATGCTGAAAATGGTTTATCACAAACTTGTTTGTCTCTTTAGTGCTAAGAAAGAACACATTTGGTACATGGATTAAAACATTTTTTAAATGAACATAAAACACTATTGAAACATATTATAGAGCGTCGCTACGTAAGTTTTGCATGATCTATGACACATTTCAGGATGTCCCAGCCTTTACTATAGTCTAACGGTACTCTTAACCCACCAAGAATTTTAAAACTTACGCTTGGAAAAATAAACATTAAATAAAATATTAAGGTAACAATAAACCTTTATTTACACTTAAATTTCTGACCTGGATCTGTTATTGCCATTCACAACCATCAAACTGAGAAGAGGCATTAACGAATCATTCAACAAATATGTTGAATCAAGTAACAAATGCTCTGGATATTTTTCGAAGAGTCATTTCATATCCGATGACTGGTAGAATATGTATTGTGGCTCATCTCCATCAATATTCTTAGCAAAAACGGTTGTAGCACCTGAGAATGTGCATATTATATTAAAAGGAAATAAAGAACAGTATGAAAACATATTGGCTGGTGCTACAATAATCATCACAGCAATCACTAAATCAAAAACAATGCAGCAACTACATAAAATATCCATGAAAGTAACAAATAAAACATTGTTATCTACGATGATTCTACATGTAATTCATTTGGTTGATACTTGAATAATATCTCAAATTTAAAATTACTATAAGCACTACCTGTACTGGTTTTTTAAAAAAAAATGTAGAAGGTCAAACTTACCTGCATCTGATTCTTGCAACAATAGCAATTCATTCACTAAAACTTGCACAGCCTTGCGACCTTTCCGCTTAGAGTACAGCACCCTATGCTTTACATTTTGAATGTCTCTATTTTTCAAATTCCTCCCTTTGCAATTCAAATGGCATTTCAGGTGTGGATTTAAAACCTGAAAAAAGCATTAAAGAAGTTATGGCTTAAAATTTATTTAAAAATTCTTCATTCATTTTCATTAAAGGTAAACATAAAACTTTGGGGTTTCCTTCAGCATCTTCTGCAACTTCTAATCTTCTATCACCATATTTGGGACAGTGAAATGATTATCTCAGCAGTGGAAATCAAGATGTATTTTCCCACCTTTATAGAAATAAAGGTAACAAGTAAAAAATGCACATACCTTCATTTTATCAGCAGTTTTTAATGCATCCATTTCCTCGGCTATAGATCCATTTGATTTCTTGTGTAGAAAGGGGCAAGTTAGACATCAACTACATGGTTGTGGACCAGGGATAATTCTTTAATCGTTAATCTTCGCACTCTGCCATCTTTCCCACCTTGAAATCTTTTAGCCAAAATGCATATTTTGGCTGGGCATATGGATTTCAGGCTCCTGTAATAATCAATATAGACATTTTTATTTCATTTTTGGATAAATATCAAAGTAAGGTTACTAATGTAACACACCAGCAGCATGGTAGTTCTTAACCATGACTATACTTATAGACGTAGCCTACCAAATAATAAGCTCAAATATTATAATTAAATTAGGTGATCTTTAATTAAAACAGTCTAATGATGTTAAATACTTACTTAGTATGACGAACTCCCTTTGATCTTGTCTCATATTCAGATCCATGGATGCATAGGTATGTAATAGAGCAGTATTTTAATTCTGGATTGAATTTTGTCGGACTCGCTGCCAGAGTTTAATTGGCGGATTGTATAGTCCATGAATTTTTTTTAGGAAAAACGTTGACCCATTTTTTTTGGAAAAGTCATTTTAAAAAAATATATGGCCTAAATAAAATTGAGGCATCTTTTCGCAATTGAAGATGAGTGGAACAAGCGCGCGCCACAACAGTGAATGATTGAATGAACGATATCGCATCATCTCAAAACGAGTCCAATTATTTTTTGCAGCGGTTTACGCAGGCCAAAAGCCGATGGTTATTCTAGGTACACCGCCGCGGTGTAGGCATCCACTTCGTAATTAATTTTAACATAATAGCTTGGCATACATTACAATGCTATTACTATTACTACTAATCCTCTGTGATTACATCTACTACTAAAGTTAGTGCTAAGTAAGTATTCAATTAAAAAACAAAACAAAAACAAGTATTATTAAAAGTCCTAGTCCTACCTGGAATTGCGAGTTTCGTCAAGGGAAGATCAAGTAGAGTAGGTGAATAACTTCCCAATGAGGTCATCCATTCAATATTCGGTTGTTTACCTTCTTCAAGAGTCATGTTTTTTTTCTATTTTTCTCTTTAGATTTAGTATTGAAACCTGACTTAGTTTCCAACAGTTTAGAGCTAGACGTCATAAGTCTAAGTCTAAGACTAAGAAGAAGTCAGAAGGGTGGTGTGAATACTAGTGAATAGTGTGATGACTCGGATGAGGTGGTCGCAGGCAAATCTAATTAAATAGGCCTATTAATTATTAATAAACTCCCTGTCTATTGATACCGAATTGTTGTGTTATTTAATTTATGTCAGTATTTTGAAATAGCTATTTACGTTAAATGATTTAACAACTGCTAATATGTACCGTACACTTTTTACAGCACATTTTAACATAATAGTAATAGCTTGGTCTTAGTAACTTAACTAGGTCTTGTGCAATTTAGGTGCGTTAGGGCGTACTGCGGTATTAAATTTGCACAGGTAGTTTAGTTAACTAACACTATATTCTACATCACCAAATTTTCTTTTTATTTGATTTTAACAGCCCCCATTGGTACATAGCCGGTAGCGTAAACATTGGTCATTGGTTATGTAAACAATCTCCATTTTGTTGTGTACTGTGTTCACTGTTCACCCAATGTGCCAAATTGCAATTTTCAAACGGATGCCAGATTGCAATTTTCAAACAGAAAGCATGTTCACAAAAACGAAGCAAGAAATTAGTTTTGTATTAAATTATACATAATTATTTATTAATGCTTAGGGTCTGCTTCCAAAACGTAGCGGACAAGAAAGGGGGGGGGGATTAAGAATTTAAAAAAAAAAAGGAAATTTGACTCTAAATGATATATTTTCTTACAAACATTTTAAAACGCATTCAAATACTAACTTCAAAACATTACTTAAAATTCAAAGCATCAAATATATTACGATGATATGTAAAATATTAAATTAAATTTTACTTTGCTGTTGTTTGTATTTTTTTTTTTATCAATAAGTAAATCTTTAAAATAATTTTTTTTCCCACTATTTTGTCCAAAAAAAAAAAAATGTGAATAGGGGCCTATAATGTGAAAAAAGCGAACAACGACCAACATCAACCAACATCGACCAACATTAACCAACATAAACCAACATCAACCACCATCAACCAACATCCACATATATCAACCACCATTAACAAACATATACCACCTTCAACCAATATCAACTAAAATCAACCAACTTAAACCAACAACTAACATCAATCAACATCAACCACCATCAACAACCATCAACCATCATCAACCAAAGTCAACCAACATAAACCACCTTCAACCAATATCAACCAAATTCAACCAACTTAAACCAACATCAACCACCATCAACCACCATCCACCAATATCAACCACCATCAACCAAAATCAATCAAAATCAACCAACATCAACCAACATAAACCACCATCAACCAACATCAAACAACATTAAACTACATAAAAAAACATCAAAAAAATACAACAACCACCAACCTAAATCAAGCACAATCATCACAATCAACCACCATCAGTCACCATCAATAACCATCAACCAACATCAACAACAATCAACCAACATCAAACAACATTAACCAACATCAACCAACATCGAACAAAATCGTTCATCATTAACAAACATCAACCAACATCAACCGCCATCAAACTTTATCAACCACCATCAACCAACATCAAATAAAATAAATAAACCTCAACCATCAACAACCATCATCAAACAACAGCCTTCAACATCAACAAACATAAAACATCATCAACCACCATAAAACACTATCAACAAATATCAACCAACATCAAAAAACATCAATCAACATCAACCACCATCAACCAACATCAAACACAATCAACAATTATCATCCAACTTCAACCAAAATAAAACAAGATAAACAAAAATCAAACAATATCAACCACCATCAACTAACATCAACTAACATCAACCAACATCAAAAACCATCAACCACAATCAATTAACATCAATCAACATCAATCAACATCAACCAACATCAACCAAAATCAACCAACATCAATCAACATAAACCAACATCAACAGCCATCAAACAACATCAAACACAATCAACAAACATCAACCACTATCTACCAACATCAAACAAAATCAACAAAAATCAATCAACATAAATCAACATCAACCACCATCAACTACCATCAAACAACGTTAACCACCATCAACCACCATTAACCAACAGTATCCACAATCAAACACCATCAACCAACATCAACAACCATCATCCAACATCAAACACCATAACAGCAATCAACCACAATAACTACAATTAACCAGGATCAACCAGCAGAACAGCTCATCTCAGCAGAGCTCAGCTCAGCTCAATACAGTTCAGCTCAGCACAGCTAGTCTCAGTTCAGCTCAGCACAGCACAACTCAGCTCATCACAGCTGAGCTCAGGGCAGCCCAGCTCAGCCCAACACAGCTCAACACCTCTCAGCACAGCTCATCACAGCTCATCATTGCACATATCAGGTCAGCACAGCCCAGCTCAGCAGTGCTCAGCTCAGCACAGTTCAGGTCAGGTCAGCACAGTTCAGCACAGCTCAGCACAGCTCATGCCAGCTCAGCACAGCTCAGCTATGCACAGCTCATCCCAGCTCACCCCCGCTCAGCTCAGCACAGGACAGCTCAGCTCAGCACAACTCACCTCAGCACAGGTCAGCTCAACAGCGCTATTGTCAGCTCATTTCCACTCAGCTCAACTCACAACAGCTCAGCACAGCTCAGTTTAGATCAGCACAGCTCAGCTCGACTCAGCACAGATCAGCTCAACACAGCTCAGCACAGCTCAGCTTGGCCGAGCTCAGCAAAGCTCATCTCAAAGAACCCATCCTAGCTCCTCTCAGCTAAGCTCTGAGCTCTGTTCAGCACAACTCATGTCAGCTCATCTCAGCACAGCTCATGTCACCTCATCTCAACTCAGCTCAACACATTTTATGTCAGCTCAGCACAGCTCAGCTCATTCAGCCATCTCATCTCAGCTTAGCACAGTTCAGCTCAGCACAGCTCAGCTCAGCACAGCTCAGCTCAGCACAGCTCAGCTCAGCACAGCTCAGCTCAGCTCAGCACGGCTCATCTCAGCACAGCTCAGCTCAGCACAGCTCATCTCAGCACAGCTCATCTCAGCACAGCTCATCTCAGCACAGCTCAGCAATCATCTCAACACATGTTATGTCAGCTCAGCACATCTCAGCTCATCCAGCCATCTCATCTCAGCTTAGCACAGTTCAGCTCAGCACAGCTCAGCTCAGCACAGCTCAGCTCAGCACAGCTCAGCTCAGCACAGCTCAGCTTAGTTCAGCACGGCTCATCTCAGCACAGCTCAGCTAAGCACAGCTCATCTCAGCACAGCTCATCTCAGCACAGCTCATCTCAGCACAGCTCAGCAAAGCACATCTCATCTCAGCACAGCTCAGCTCAGCACAGCTCAGCTCATTCAGCCATCTCATCTCAGCTTAGCACAGCTCATCTCAGCACAGCTTAGCTTAGTTCAGCACAGCTCATCTCAGCAAAGCTCAGCTCAGCACAGCTCATCTCTGCACAGCTCAGCTAAGCACAGCACAGCTCATCTCAGCTCAGCTCAGCTCAGCACAGCTCAGCTCATTCAGCCATCTCATCTCAGCTTAGCAGAGCTCATCTCAGCACAGCTTAGCTCAACACAGCTCAGCTTAGTTCAGCACAGCTCATCTCAGCACAGCTCATCTCAGCACAGCTCATCTCAGCACAGCTAAGCTCATCACAGCTCAGCACAGCTCAGCACAGCTCAGCTCAGCACAGCTCATTTCTACTCAGCTTAACTCACAACAGTTCAGCACAGCTTATGTCATCAAAATACCGCTCTGCTCAGCACAGATCTGCTTAGCAAAGCTCAGCACAGATCAGCTCAGCACAGCTCAGTTTAGCACAGCTTGTCTCAGCTCATCTCAGCTAAGCTCTGTTCAGCACAGCTCATCTCAGCTCAGCTCAGCACAGCTCATGTCACCTCATCTCAACTCAGCACAGCTCAGCTTAGCTCAGCCATCTCATCTCAGCTTAACACAGCTCACCTCAGCACAGTTCAGCTTAGCTAAGAAGAGCTCATCTCTGCACAGCTCAGCTAAGCACATCTCAGCTCAACACATCTAATTTTAGCTAAGCTCAGCTGAGCACAGCACAGGTCATCACAGTTCAGCTCAGCACAGCTCATCTCAGGTCAGTTCTGCTCAGCACACCTCAGCTCAGCTCAGCTCAGCACAGCTCAACTCAGCACAGCTCATGTAAGCCCATTTCAACTCAGCACAACTCACAACAGCTCAGCCTTGCTCATGTCAACACAGCACTGTTCAGCGCAGCACAGCTCAGCTCAGCACAGCTCAGCACAGCTCAGCTCAGCACAGCTCAGCACAGATTAGCTCAGCTAAGCTTAGCACAGCTCGTCTCAGCTCAGCTCAGCACCGATTTGCTCAGCACAGCTCAGCTCAGCATAGCTCATGTCAGCTCAGCAAAGCACAGCTCATGTCAGCTCAGCACAGCACAGCTCGTCTCAGCACAGCCCAGCCATGCACAGCTCATCTAAGCACATCTCAGCTCAGCACAGCTCAGCACAGATCAGCACAGATAAGCTCAGCTCAGCTCATCTCAGCACGCACAGCTCGTCTCAGCACAGCTTAGCTTTGCTCAGCACAGCTCATCACAACTCAGCTCAGCTCAGCACAGGTCACTTCAGCTCATTTCAACAGTATTAACCCACCACAGTTCAGCACAGCTCAGCCAAGGACAGCTCAGCTCATCACAGCTCAGCTCACCGCAGCACAGCACATGTCAGCTCATTTCCACTCAGCTCAAATCACCACAGCTCAGCACAGCTCAGCTCAGCTCAGCTCAGCTCAGCTCAGCACAGCACATTTCAGCTCATTTCCACTCAGCTCAACACGCCACAGCTCAGCACAGCTCATGTCAGCTCAGCATAGCTCATCTCAGCTCAGCACAGCTTAGCTCAGCTCTGCGCAGCTCATTTAAGCATAGCTCATCTAGCACGGCTCAGCACAGCACAGAAAATAGCTGTCCGTAACTGTCTGTAGCTGTCCGTAACTGATCGTAGCTGTCGGCAACGGGCCGTAGCTGACCGTAACTGTCCGTTACTGTCCGCAGCCTTCCGTAGCTGTCTGTAGCTGTCCGTAGCTGTCTGTAGCTGTCCGTAGTTGTCCTTAGCTATCTGTAGTTGTCCGTATCTGTCCGTACGTGATCATAGCTGTCCGTAACTGCAAAGTCCGCAGCTGTCCGTGAATATCTGTAGCTGTCCGCAGCTATCCCAACTGTCCGTAACTGCCCGTATCTGTCCGTAATTGACCGTAGCTCTCCGCAACTGTCCGTAGCTGTTCGCAACGGTCTGTAACTGTCCGTAACTGTCCGCAGACTGTCCGCAGACTGTCCGTAACTGTCTGCAGCTGTCCGCAAATGTCCGTAACTGTCCGTAGCTGACCGCAGCAGTCTGTAGAACGTTTAAGTTCCTTTTTGAAGGAAAAAATAAATGTTATAAACATTTGGAAAATATTGGCAAATTTTAGAAAATAGCTGTCCGTAACTGTCCGCAGCAGTCCTTAACTGTCCGAATCAATCTGTAATTGTCTGTAGCTGCCCGCAATTGTCCATATCTGTCCGCAACTGTTCGTAGCTTCCACAACTGTCCGTAGCTTTTAACAACAGTCCGCAAATTTCCGCAGCTGTCCGCAGCTGTCTGTAACTATCTGCAGCTTTATGCAACTTTCCACAACTGTCTGTAGATGTACGTAACTTTCCAAAGCTGTCTGTAACTGTCCGTAAATATCCTGAGCTGTCCGTAACTGTCTATAGCTGTCTGCAACTGTCCACAACTGTCCGTAGCTGTCCACAGAAATCCGTAGCTGTCTCTAACTGTTCGTAACTGCCCGTTGCTGTCCGCAATTGTCCGTGACTATCCGCAGCTGTCCGTTGCTGACCGCAGCTGTCTGTAACTGTCCGCGGGTGTCTGTAACTGTCCTTAACTCTCCGTAGCTGTCCATAACTGTCCGAAGCTGTCCACAACTGTCCACAACTGTCCTTAACTGTCCCTAGTTGTCCGCAACTTCCGCAGCTGTTCGAAGCTGTCCGTAGCTTTCCGTAACTGTCCGTAGCTGTCCGCAGCAGTCCGTACAATGTTTAAGAAACTTTTTGAAAAAAAAATTATTAGAAACATTTGGAAAACATTGGACAATTTTAGATATTTTTAGAAAATATTAGAAACCTTTAGAAAATATTGGAAAATTTTAGAAAATAGCTGTCCGTAACTGTCCGTAGCTGTCCGTAACTGATCGGAGCTGTCCGCAACTCTCCGTAGCTGTCCGTAACTGTCCTTAACTGACCGCAGTAGTCCGTAACTGTCTGCAGCTGTCCGTAACTGCCCGTAAATTTCCGCAGCTGTCCGTAACTCTCCGTAGCTGTCCGATACTGTCCGCTGCTGTCCACAACTGTTCAAAACTGTCCGTAACTGTCTGTAGCTGTCCGTAGCTCTCCTTAACTGTCCGAATCTGTCCGCAACTGTCCGCTGCAGTTCGTAACTGTCCACAGAAAATAGATAGGTGAAAATGAGATAGGTTAAAATAAGATAAATCAAAATATGATAAATGAAAATGAGATAGGTGAAAGTGAGATAAATCAAGATGAGATAAATCAAAATGAGATAAATGAAAATGAGGTAAATGAGAATGAGATAAATGAAAATAAGATAAAAATATATTGTGATAAATGAAATATTAGCTAAATCAAAATGAGATAGTAAAATTGTGACAATTGAAAATGAGATAAAATAAAGTGAGATAAATGATATTGAGATAAATGTAAATGAGATAGTCGATAATGAGATAAATCAAAAAGAGATAAATTAAAATGAGATAAATGAAAATGAGATAAAAATAAATTGTGATAAATGAAATATTAGATAAATTAAAATGAGATAAGTAAAATTGTTATAATTGAAAATGAGATAAATGTAAATGAGATAGTCGATAATGAAATAAATCAAAAAGATATCAATTAAAATGAGAAAAATGAAAAAAAGATAAGTTAAAATCAGATGAAAAAGTAAATTAATTTATCTCATTTTGATTTCTCTCATTTTGATTTCTCTCATTTTAATTTATTTCATTCTAATTTATCTCATTTTCATTTATCTCATTTTCATTTATCTCATTGTGATTTTTCTCTTTTTGATTAATCTGATTTTGATTTATCACATTTTCCCCTGTCTCATTTGCATTTATCTCAATTTTTTTATATCATTTTAATGTATCACATTTTTATTTATCTCATTTTCATTTATCTGATTTTAATTTATCTTATCTTCACCAAGCTAATTTTCATTTATCTCATTTTCATTTATCTTATTTTGATTTACCTCATTTTAATTTATCTTTTTTTGATTTATCTCATTTTAATTTATCTCATTTTTATTGATCTAATTCTCATTTATTTCATTTATCTCATTCTCAATACTCTCATTTTGATTAATCTCTTTTTGATTTATCTCATCTTGATTTATCTCACTTTCACCTATCTCATTTTCATTTATCATATTTTGATCTATCTTATTTTAACCTATCCCATTTTCAACTATCTTGATTTCTCTCATTTTGATTTCTCTCATTTTAATTTATTTCATTTTAATTAATCTCAATCTCATTTGTCTCATTTTCATTTATCTCAATTTGATTAATCTCATTTTCACCTATCTCATTTTGATTTATCTCAATTTTATTAATCTCATTTTCACCTATCTCATTTTCATTTATCTCAGTTTCTTTAATTTACTTTTTTTTTATCCGATTTTAATTTATCTTATTTTCACTTTTCTCATTTTAATTTATCTTTTTTGTTTATCTCATCTTGATTTATCTCATTTTCACCTATCTCATTTTCACTGATCTTATTTTCATTTATCTCATTCTTATTTATTTCATTCATAAATGAGAATGAGATAAATGAAATTGAGATAATGAGAATGAGATATATAAAATGAGATAGGATAAAATGAGATAAATGAAAATGAGATAGGTGAAAATGAGATAAATCAAAAAGAGAAAAATCACAATGAGATAAATCAAAATGAGATAAATTAAAATGACATAAATGAACCTATCTCATTTTCATCTATCTCATTTTAATTTATCTCAGTTTCAGTAATTTACTTTTTTATCTGATTTTAATTTATCTCATTCTCATTTATCTCATTTTCATTTATCTCAATTTGATTGATCTCATTTTGATTTATCTCATTATCACCTATCTCATTTTCATTTATCATATTTTGATTTGTCTTATTTTCATTTATCTCATTTTATTTTATCTCATTTTCAATTATCACAATTTTACTAATCTCATTTTGATTTATCTAATATTTCATTTATCACAATTTATGTTTATCTTATTTGAACCTATCTCATTTTTACCTATCTTATTTTCATTTATCTCATTCTCATTTATCTCATTTTCATTTATTATATTTTGATTTATCTTATTTTAAGCTATCTCATTTTCACCTATCTTATTTTCATTTATCTCATTTTCATTTTTTTTCATTTTAATTTAACTCTTTTTGATTTATCTCATTATCCACTATCTTATTTACATTTATCTCAATTTTATTTATCTCATTTTCATTTATCTCATTTTCATTTATCTCATTTTATTTTATCTCAGTTTCAATTATCACAATTTTACTTATCTCATTTTAATTTATCTAATATTTCATTAATCACAATTTATTTTTATGTTATTTTTATGTATCTCATTCTAATTTATCTCATTTTAATTGATCATATTTTGATTTATCTTATTTTAAACTATCTCATTTACACTTATCTCATTTTCTATTATCTCATTTTCCTTTATCTCAATTTTATTCATCTCTTTTTTATCTCATTATCGACTATCTCATTTTAAGTTGTGTCATTTTTACTTATCTCATTTTTATATATCTCTTTTTATTTTATTTTATCTCATTTTACTTATCTTTTTTTCATACATCTCAATTTCATTTATCTCATTTTGATTTATCTCATTTTTATTTATCTCATTTTAACTTATCTCTATTTCATTTATCTCAATTTTGATTTATCTCATTTTCGTTTATCTCATTCTCATTTTTCTTATTTAAATTTATTTCATGATTACTTATCCCCCTTTCATTTATCTCATTTGTATCAATCTCATTTTAATTTATCACATTTTCATTTATCTCATTTAATTTATCTCATTTTAATTTATCTCATTTTCATTTATCTCATTGTGATTTTTCTATTTTTGATTTATCACATTTTCACCAATATCATTTTCATTTTATTTCATTATAACCTATCTCATTTTCGTTTATCTCATTTTAATTTATCTCATTTTCATGAATCTTTTTTTTAATTCATCTTATGTTCAATTATCTCATTTTTATTTATCTCATTTAATTTATCTTATTTTCATTTATCTTCTTACATTCACTGATTACAACTGACTTTTGCTGAATGCAGCTGACCGTTGTTGACTTTTGTTGACTGCAGCTGACATTTGCTGACTGCAACTGACTTTTGATGACTGCAGCTGTTTGTAGCTGACTTTTGCTGACTGCCTCTGACTTCAGCTGACTGTAGTTGACTGTTGCTTATTTTTGCTGACTGCAACGGACGTTTTCTGATAACAAATGACTTTTGCTGACTGTATCCGACTTTTGCTGACTTTTGCTGACAGCAGATGACTTTTGCTGTCTGCAGCTGACTTTTGCGGACTGCAGCTGACTGTTGATGACTGCTGTAGGTTTTTGCTGCCTGCAGTTGGACTGCAGTTGACTGTTTCAGACTTTTGATGACAGGCAAAACAGGCAAACGCGGATAGACACTGGCCAAATCAACATAAAGTTTTTAATTCTTTCACCACCTTTCCCTACCTTTCCCCACTTTCACCACCTTTCATCACCTTTACCCAATTTTCACCACCTTTCCCCACCTTCTACCACCTTTTATCAAATTTCCCCACTTTTCCCCACCTTTCAGCAATTATCCCCAACTTTCATCACCTTTCCAAATTTTCACGACCTTTCACCACATTTCACCACATTTCCCCACCTTTTCCCAACTGTTCCCCACCTTTTCCGACCTTTCCCAACCTTTCCCCCCACCTTTCCCAACCTTACCCCAGCTTTCCCCACCAATCCGCACCTTTCTTTCACCTTGCCCCACCTTTCAACACCTTTCACCATCTTTCACCACCCTTTACCACCTTTTACGAACTTTTACCACATTTTCCCCACCTTTCACCACCTTTCACATGCAAAAGTCAGCTAAAGTCAGCAACCGTCAGCTTTAGTCAAATAAACTCATCTGCAGTCAGCAAAAGTCAGTTGCAGTCAGCAAAAGACAGCAAGAGTCAGCAGCAGTCTGCAACACTCAGCTGCAGTCAGGAAGTCAGTCAAAGTCAGCTGCAGTCAGCAAAAGTCTGCTACAGTCAGAAAAAGTCACCAACAGTCAACATAGTCAGCAAAAGTCAGAAACAGTCAACTGCAGTCAGAAAAATTCAGCTGCAGTCAGCAAAAGTCAGCACCTGAAAGTTGCAGTCAGCAAAAGTCAGCAGCAGTCAAATTCAGTCAGCAAAAGTCAGGTGCAGTCAGCAAAAGTCGGCTAAGTCAGCTGCAGTCAGTAAAAGTTAAATACAGTCAGCTGCAGTCAGCAAAGTCAGTTGGAATGAGCAAAAACAGCACAGTCAACTGCAGTCAGCAAAAGTCAGCAATAGCAAGTTGCAGTCTGCAAAAGTCAGCAACTATCAACTGCTGTTAGCAAAAGTCAGATGCAGTCAGCAAAAGTCAGCAAAATGAGCAAAAACAGCACAGTCAACTGCAGTCAGCAAAAGTCAGCAATAGCAAGTTGCAGTCTGCAAAAGTCAGCAACTATCAACTGCTGTTAGCAAAAGTCAGATGCAGTCAGCAAAAGTCAGCAACAATCGACTGCAGTCAGCTAAGGTCACTGCAGTCATCAAAAGTTAGCTGCAGTCAGCAAAAGTCTGCTACAGTCAGAAAAAGTCACCAACAGTCAACATAGTCAGCAAAAGTCAGAAACAGTCAACTGCAGTCAGCAAAATTCAGCTGCAGTCAGCAAAAGTCAGCACCTGAAAGTTGCAGTCAGCAAAAGTCAGCAGCAGTCAAATTCAGTCAGCAAAAGTCAGATGCAGTCAGCAAAAGTCGGCTAAGTAAGCTGCAGTCAGTAAAATTAAATACAGTCAGCTGCAGTCAGCAAAGTCAGTTGCAATGAGCAAAAACAGCAGAGTCAACTGCAGTCAGCAAAAGTCAGCAATAGCAAGTTGCAGTCTGCAAAAGTCAGCAACTATCAACTGCTGTTAGCAAAAGTCAGATGCAGTCAGCAAAAGTCAGCAACAATCGACTGCAGTCAGCTAAAGTCACTGCAGTCATCAAAAGTTAGCTGCAGTCAGCAAAAGTCTGCTACAGTCAGAAAAAAGTCACCAACAGTTAACATAGTCAGCAAAAGTCAGAAACAGTCAACTGTAGTCAGCAAAATTCAGCTGCTGTCAGAAAAAATCAGCTGGAGTCAGCAAAAGTCAGTTGCAGTCAGCAAAAGTCATCAACAGTCAACTGCAGTCAGCAAAAGTCTTCAACAGTCAACTGCAGTCAGCAAAATACAGCTGCAGTCAGTAAAAGTCAGTTGCAGTCAGCAAAAGTCAGCAACCGTCAACTGCAGTAAGCAAAAGTCAGAAAAAATCAGCAAAAGTCAGCAACAATCAGCAACACTAAGCTGCACTCAGCAAATGTCAGCAAAAGTCAGCTGCCGTTTGCAAAAGTCAACTACAGTCAGCTGCTGTCAACAAAAGTCAGCATAGATCCTTACTTTCTAGCAGTAGCATCTTACATTCTCGTTGGCGTCTTACATTCTAGCTTTAGCGTCTTAGACTCTTGCATTGGCAAATATCTTTCTAGAATTTCTAGCAGTTTCTTCTTACTATCTAGCAGTAGCGTTTTACATTCTAGCACTAGTGTCTTACATTCTAGCAGTTGTGGCTTGGTCCTGTCAGTGTCAACTTACATTTTAGTAGTAGTGTTTCACATTCTAGCAGTGGCGTCTCACATTCTAACAGTGGCGTCGCCATTCTATCAGTGTCGTCTTACATTTTAGATGTAGCGTGTTACATTCTAACAGTAGAGTCTCGTTGTAACATATTACTCTCAACGGTGGTGTCTTACACTCTATTAGTGTCTTGTTACATTCTAAAGTGGTGTCTTACAGCTATTAGGAGTTTGTGGCGTCTCACATTCTAGCAGTGGCGTCTAAACTAAAATTCTTGCAGTGGCGTCTTACCTTCAAGCAGTTGTGACTCATAGTTGGCGACTTCGCAGATGTAGATATTAGTGAAGCAGTCATTTATTTTGCTGTGTGTGTGTGTGTTTGTTTGTGTCCCTGTTCGTGTTACAACTCTTTCTAACCGTTACCTTAAAAAAGTAGTTTAGTGGCACACCGTAAAGCTCTGTTCTGAAAGTAAGTCGTTTGTGTGGGTCTTTCCAATTTCAATACGAATCCGAACGGTCCTCAATCATTAAAGAACATTAAAACATTATTTCTCAAAGAAAGAACAAACGTATTAAGGTAAACACCCTTAAGTTTCGATTGTGCAATAAGTTGTTTCTTTTTAAGCCAGTGGTTCAAAAACTTTATCCGACCACGGCCCCCTGTCAGTCATAAATAATCCTCACCGCCCCCCCCCCTTTCCCATGACTCACCCCATGTTAAGAATTCTCAAATTTATAGTTTATACGATTGTCTGCAGAAGGTATTATGGCATCCTTCCGTCTACGCGAGACGATGGAGTAGCTATATAGTTCTACACTTTGACGAGTGGCTCACTAGGCCAATCCTTGAATGGCAATCATGGCCGCATCTCTCGCAGGAGAATGTTGAAACCCGGTAAATTCTTGATTTTCGAATTGTTCTTTTTGATTCGAGGGCCTCGTTTCGAGTAACTTCTGCCTTTTTCACTCCTCCAACACTGCTGTACGCCAGTTGGAGCGGAGTTCGGCAATGAACTCCCATTCGTTTGTTTCAATATTTGCTTCCCTCATGCTTCGTTTGCAAACGTCAATAAATCTCAGGCACGGTCGTCCAATATGTCTTGTCCCCTCTGCCAACTCTCCATACAGCAGAATATTTGGGATACGTCCTTCCTCCATTCTCCGTACATGACCTAACCAGCGAAGGCGTCTCTTGATAAGAAAGGATAATATGCTAAACATGTGTGCACGTTCCAAGACCTCCACGTTAGGCACCCTGTCCTGCCAATGAATGCGCAAAATGTGACGCAGACATCTTTGATGGAAGCTGTTGAGTTTCCGCTCCTGTCTGGTATATGTGGTCCACACACGCTACCATATAGGAGCGTGTTAAGCACGCATGCCTGATAGACACTTATTTTTGTTTCATCAGTTAGATTGAGATTATTCCACACCCGCTTATTCAGCTTAGCCATAGTTGCTGCTGCTTTTGCAATTCTGATATTGATCTCTTCATCAACGGAGAGAGAACTAGAAATATTGGATCCCAGATAAATGAAACGATCAACAACCGAAAGATTATGACCCTCAGTAGATATGATTGGAGGTAAAGGTGCTTCTTGCATCATTACATGAGATTTCTGTAGACTAATCCAAAGACCAAACTCCTTACAATCATGTGATAGGCGATTAACCAGCCCCTGCAGACCTTCTTCTGTGTGAGATGTTAAGGCGGCATCGTCAGCGAACAGCAGTTCACGAATCAGCCCCTTTTTTTAATTTGGTCTTTGCACGAAGGCGGGCGATATTGAACAGTCTTCCATCAGATCTTGTGTGGACGTACACTCCATCTTCACAGTCACTGAAAGCAAATTGAAGGAGCATCGAAAAGAAAATTGAAAAGAGCGTTGGTGCCAGTAAACAACCCTGTTTTACTCCGCTGCTAACTGGAAATGACTCAGAGACAGTGCTATTGAAAGTTGCTGTGCTGTGTATGTTTTTGTGAAATGACTGTATTATTGTGAGCAGTTGTGGGGGACAACCTATTCTTTGCAGGATACTGAAAAGGCCTCTTCGACTTACCAGGTCAAATACCTTGGTCAGGTCTATGAAGGCAATATAAAGAGGCATATGCTGTTCGCGACATTTCTCCTGCATTTGGCGTAGTGAAAATATCATGTCTATTGTTGAGCGCCCACTCCTGAAGCCATACTGGGACTCTGGGTAGATGCGGTTCGCAAGGCTCTGCAATCGTTTAAGGGCAACCCGGGCGAAAGTCTTTCCAACTAAGCTAAGGAGAGAAATATCTCGGTAGTTATTGCAATCGCTTCAGTCACCTTTCTTTTTATACAATGTTACGATGTTGGCGTCTCTCATGTCCTGGGGAATGTGTCCTGACAGAGGAGCTCATGTAAGGGCTGAAGTAGGATAGGTTTTCCATTTTTGAGGATTTCCGCTGGGATGCCGTCGATCCCTGGAGCCTTCCCATTCGCAAGGTAAGCGATGGCTTTTTCGAGCTCCTGTAAAGTTGGCTCTTCATCCAGTTCATTCATTACTGATAAGGCGGGAATATTATGGAGTGGTCTCAGTAACTACATCCATTGTAGAGTATAGCTCAAGATAGTGCTCTACCCAACGCCGGAGTTGATCATTTGGATTCTTGATAATTTGACCCGTCTTGGACTTGAGGGGTGCTATTTTTGACGCGTGTGGACCAAATACAGAAAGTATTTATGCAATAAAATGTACAAGTCGGCTAATTGACCCACTTCTTGTTAAACTATCCAGCTGAAAAACGGTACATAGACTCGTTGACAAAATTTTATATCAAATTTTTAGCTCCGTCCCAACTTCAAGCCCACCCCACCCCACCCCACCCCCCCCATTGCGTTACTTGTAAGCATGTTTTATCTCAATTTTATACCCACACCCCTTACCCCCATGGCTCGATTTGACATTTTCTAAAGGTTTTATAAACAATTCTTTGTTTTAGCGGTTGTTTAATCTCCTTCGTGGTCCAACACCACCCTACACCACATTTGTTTTGGTTGCTGTTGGTTGGTGCATTCAGTTGAAAAAAGGATTACCCTTTTTTTA
>CAXITT010000488.1:110012-138861 GCA_964033795.1 Lymnaea stagnalis
ATCTATCTATCTATCTATCTATCTATCTATCTATCTATCTATCTATCTATCTATCTATCTATCTATCTATCTATCTATCTATCTATCTATCTATCTGTCTGTCTATCTGTCTGTCTGTCTGTCTGTCTGTCTGTCTGTCTGTCTGTCGGTCTATATATATATCTATCTATCTATATATCTATCATATGTCTGTCTGTCTGCTTATTTTGTTTTTTTACTATAAATAATCATCCAAATCCTTAAAATTCATGTAAGGACGAAATTCGACTTGTCAGACATCAGCTTGCATCAGTAAGAAAAATAAACCGCAATGAAAATTCATAGATTAATAAATTAACATTCATTGGTGATTTAAATGAACATTTTTTGTTGATGCAGTAAACAGCCCTAGATGGTTTAATGAAGATGCACGATATTTAAAGGAACATTAATGGAGCTAAATCTACAGCAAAAATTTCTCAAATTGTATATATTGTATCATATTAAAATGTTCAAAGTGCTACAAACTTGCGTATTCTCTGGTGGTCAGCCATGGAATATCTGTAGCTGGAGAAAAAAGGATAACCTTTTTTTTATGCCAAATTATTTCAAAGACAATCAAAAACGGAATTAATTTTATACTTAATAGCTGGATAAGTGAGCACTAATGCAACATATTCATAATAAACGAGGGACATTTAGGCAGTTTCCCCTATATGACAAACGTTGAGTACTGCCTCAATGAAGTCTGAGTACTGCCTCGGTGAAGTCTGAGTACTGCCTCCAAAAAGTCTGAGTACTACCTCAGTTAAGTCTGGGTACTGCCTCAGTGAATTTGAGTACTGCTTCAGTGAAGTCTGAGTACTACCTCAGTAAAGTCGAAGTATTGCTCTGTGAAGTCTGAGCACTAGCTCTGTGAAGTCCGAGTACTGCTTTAGTTACGACTGGGTATTGCCTCAGTGAATTTTAGTACTGCCTCCAAGAAGTCTGAGTACTATTTCAGTAAAGTCGAAGTATTGCCTCTGTGAAGTCTGAGCACTGCCTCATTGAATTATGTGTACTACCTCAGTGAAGTCTGAGTACTGCCTCTGTGAAGTCTGAGCACTGCCTCATTGAAGTATGCGTATTACCTCAGTGAAGTCCGAGTACTGCCTCTGTGAAGTCTGAGAACTGCTTTGAAAAATTCTGGGTACTGCTTCCAAAAAATCTCAGTATTGCCACAGGGGGCTTAAGTGTTACATGACCATCCAGAGGTATAATAAAATATACTCTCAGAATTGTATACTATGTTAATAGCAGATGCAAAAATACAGATCAGAAAGCTACTTGGCACAGATGACATCATTCATTTGGTAGGATTGGGATCACGCTTTTGACGGCTTTCAACAGCATGAAGCAGAGATAGGTCGTCTTTTTCATTCTTGGATACGGAAGTGTTGACAGTTGTTAAAAGTGCTATGGATTTATCTCTGCACTCTCATTACCATGACATTATCCACCCCCCTCTCTCTCTCTCCCAGTCTCTCTCTCTCTCTCTCTACTGTCTCTATGTCTGATTTATTCTATAATTAATATTTAGGTAGAGTTATTTGTATACAAAAGACGTCATTGAAACATGAGGTATGGCCTGTTGATGTCATTGAAACATGAGGCCTTGCTTTTTGTCATCAGACCGAAGCTTCTAATGAGGTTCTCCTACATTGATGGGAAGATAATCTCTGCATAGACGGCCAACAAGTGGTAGGCCTACTAACCTGGAAGGGTTGTCTGCCATGGAGAATCTGTTGCTGAAAAAAAATAAAGTCATAAAATGTTTTTACTTTTAAAAAAAGAAAATCAGGGAAGAATAGTAGAAAACGGGACGATCGAATGACTTCACATATTGTTTACAAGTTTCCTTTAGAATGTTTATTGTTGACTTTCCGTTTTAGAAGTGAGACTTTGTCAGTAAGAAAATAACACTGCCACACAATGTCATGGATTGGAAAATGTGAGAGGGGGAGGGAAATGATTGATTCAACATCTTGGAGCACAATTAATGTAACAACTTGAGCAGGAACTATGACATGATAGTGAAGGCGACAGAACAACCTGGGCACGAACTATGACATGATAATGAAGGCGACAGAACACCTTGAGCACGAACTATGACGTGATAATGAAGGCGACAGAACACCTTGAGCACGAACTATGACATGATAATGAAGGCGACAGAACACCTTGAGCACGAACTATGACATGATAATGAAGGCGACAAAACACCTTGAGAACGAACTATGACATGATAATGAAGGCGAGAGAACACCTTGAGCACGAACCATGACGTGATAATGAAGGCGACAGAACACCTTGAGCACGAACTATGACGTGATAATGAAGGCGACAGAACAATCTGGGCACGAACTATGACGTTATAATGAAGGCGACAGAACACCTTGAGCACGAAGTATGACATGATAATGAAGGCGACAGAACACCTTGAGCACGAACCATGACATGATAATGAAGGCGACAGAACACCTTGAGCACGAACTATGACGTGATAATGAAGGCGACAGAACACCTTGAGCACGAACTATGACATGATAATGAAGGCGACAGAACACCTTGAGCACGAACTATGACATGATAATGAAGGCGACAAAACACCTTGAGAACGAACTATGACATGATAATGAAGGCGAGAGAACACCTTGAGCACGAACCATGACGTGATAATGAAGGCGACAGAACACCTTGAGCACGAACTATGACGTGATAATGAAGGCGACAGAACAATCTGGGCACGAACTATGACGTTATAATGAAGGCGACAGAACCATCTGGGCACGAACTATGACATGATAATGAAGGCGACAGAACACCTTGAGCACGAACTATGACGTGATAATGCAGGCGACAGACATGAGACATATACTTTTTTTTCTAATTCCGAGTGATTGATATTCAATTAAAATGTGCCGTTTTAAAGCCACTTTTCCAGGTGACTCACAACACGTCCGGTTCTTTTATAAAAAATATAGGTCAAGGAGACGCAGTGACGTCATAATTCCAAAGAAAGGGCCGGGAATCCATGCATATTCTTTTATGTTCCTAATAAATTCAAATATTTCCCTTCTATACAATAAGCTGTTTCAACGCGCAGTAGAACACGCAGGTAGCAAAGTTAAGGACGATCTCCCCCACCCCTCCTCCCCCCGACCACTACCTACTCCACTGACTGCAGCCTTTAATTTTACATAACTTTTAAAACTATAAGTTTACGCCCACTCATATATAGTTAACAAATTCCGCAATTCAAATGAAGTGAATAACGGATGATACTGTGTAAGAATGTTTCAATCAGTCAGTGCTTACGACACGTAATGTTCATGCCAGACACAATACTCCTGGCTTGTGCATACAACTCATTCTTCCTTGCAGTGGTCAGACAGGAGATACTAGCCACGCAGCTCTCAAGGTTTGCCAAGTCCCTGTAAGAAAACGAACACGGACAATAATACAAATGGATATCAAATAAACAAATTTAAAAAAGGCCTAAATACAAAAATTAACTATAAAGATATTCAAGACATAACGCGTTATATCTCTTCATTATAAAAATATTTATAAACATACTCAATAAATGATATCTCAAAATAACAGATTGGTATTCTAATGATTTTAACATCATTTTCGTATTTAAAAAAAAAATAAATGCATAAGCTTTTATTTGACGTTGTGGTATTTTCAAAGACAATTTTCAGAGACAACATACAAAGACGGCATTCAAAGATAACATTTAAAGACACCATTTAATGACAACGTTCAAAGACAGCATTCAAAGGCAGCATTTAAAGACAACTTCAAACTAAAATATTTTTTATGGATAATTTTAGACTCTCGTGTATCAGGGAAACCAAGCTGAGTAAACTCAAGCTGGAGCTCTGCTGGTCTATAATGCAGTAGCCAATCAGATCACCAACTATGACATCACACGATGACGCTTAAAGATAACGAGCGCTGGAACATCTCTTGGTCTATGGCTCTATGCTTTTGATGTCTATTTCACTTACTCACAGACCAGCGTCGGGTTGTTAAGATGGGAATAGGTATCCAAACTGAATGCAGTGCTGCAAGTGTCGAGTTCACTGTTACTTGCACAACCTGGGGGGGAGGGGGGGGGAAGGATGTAAATGAATTTTCAAAAAGGCCATATTTGTAATGAATACACATATTAGTATTAAGGTGGTTAAAAATTATCAAAGACGACAATTCATCTGCGACTATGAGTTTAAGTTCCTTTTATTGAACAACAATAAATGGAAACAAATTGCAATACAAAATGTGATGTCTGGGTACTGCCTAATTGAAGTCTGGGTAGTGACTCAGTGAAGTCTCGGTGATGTCTCCAAAAATCTGAGTACTACCTCAGTGAATTCTGAGTAATTCCTCAGTGAAGTCTAAGTACTGCCTCCAAAAAGTCTGAGTACTACCACAGTTAAGTCTGGGTACTGCCTCAGTGAAGTCTGAGTACTACCTCAGTAAAGTCGAAGTATTGACTCAGTGAAGTCTGAGTACTAGCTCTGTGAAATCTGAGCACTGCCTCATTGAAGTAAGCGTACTGCCTCTGTGAAGTCTGAGTACTACCTCAGTAAAATCGAAGTATTGCCTCTTTGAAGTCTGAGTACTAGCTCTGTGAAGTCTGAGTACTGCCTTCAAAAATTCTCGGTACTGCTTCCAAAAAATCTGAGTATTACCACAGAGGGCTTAAGTGTTACATGACTTGGACCATCTAGAGGTATTATAAAATATGCTCCCAGAATTATATATGTTTATAGCAAGATGCAAAAGTAAAGATCAGAAAGCTACTTGGCACAGATGACATCATTCATTTGGTAGGATTGGGATCACGCTTTTGACGGCTTCAACAGCATGAAGCAGATATAGGTCGTCTTTTTCATTCTTGGATATGGAAGTGTTGACAGTTGTTAAAAGTGCTATGTATTTATCTCTGCACTCTCATTACTGTGACATTACCCACCCACCCCTCTCTCTCTCTCCCTCTCTTCTGTCTCTATGTCTGAGTTATTCTATAATTATTTTTTAGGTAGAGCTATTAAATAGCTATTAAATACAAATTTTGTGTACAAATAACGTCATAGAAACATGAGGTCTGGCTTGTTGATATCATTGAAACATGTGGCCTTGCTTGTTGTCATCAAACCGAAGCTTCTAATGAGGTTCTCCTACATTGATGGGAAGATAATCTCTACATAGATGGCAAAAAATGGTAGGCCTACTAACCTGGAAGGGTTGTCTGCCATGGTGAATTTGTTGCTGAAAAAAAACGTCATAAAAGGTTTTTACTTTTAAAAAAAGAAAGAAAATCAGGGAAGAATAGTAGAAATGAGACGAGCGAATGACTTACAGCTGGAGTTCTTAAAGGAAATGCATCACGCAAAAAATGTATGCGCATAAAATATTCTCAAAGTTTAATTTTTTAAAAACATATTCGCTTCGATTACTTTGGCTCAATAGAGTGCTAAATAGAGACATAAAGAATACCACACAGAGTGCTCATCTAAATCTCTAAACAGTCTTTCTCTGCGTAATGCATTTTGAAAATAGTTTTTTCCCGACTTTTTAGTTTCTTAAAAATACGTCTGTGATGGAAAGTCTTCTTTTTAAAGTTTTATTCCAATTTTAAATTGGAGCATTAAGAGAATGATAGAGTTTGATCGCCAACAATACAAGGAATCCTTGCAATTCTAAGCACAGAACAAGCAAATAGGTTTATGAAGTCAAATGATTCCTAGTGAAAGTATAACTAGAACAATTTTGTGAAATCATGGTAAAAACTAACTTTGGCAATAGTTAAATATTTTACAATATATGAAAAAATCCAGGAACATTCATAATTTCTATAACAAAGTTTTAAAAAATAGATATACACAGTTCTCCATGTAAACACGTCACCAACGCTACCAAGTTGCGTTAATTTCACTAAAGGTACTGCCTCCAAATATTACCGATTACGTAAGCAGCTCATGTGGTCACTGCTGGGATTACCATGTACGCACCACATGTGGTCACTGCTGGGATTACCATGTACGCACCACATGTGGTCACTGCTGGGATTACCATGTACGCACCACATGTGCTCACTGTTGGGATTACCATGTCAGCACCAAATGTGGTCACTGCTGGGATTACCATGTACGCACCACATGTGGTCACTGCTAGGATTACCATGTACGCACCACATGTGGTCACTGTTGGGATTACCATGTCAGCACCAAATGTGGTCACTGCTGGGATTACCATGTACGCACCACATGTGGTCACTGTTGGGATTACCATGTCAGCACCAAATGTGGTCACTGCTGGGATTACCATGTACGCACCACATGTGGTCACTGCTGGGATTACCATGTACGCACCACATGTGGTCACTGTTGGGATTACCATGTACGCACCACATGTGGTCACTGTTGGGATTACCATGTCAGCACCAAATGTGGTCACTGCTGGGATTACCATGTACGCACCACATGTGGTCACTGCTGGAATTACCATGTACGCACCACTTGTGGTCACTGTTGGGATTACCATGTACGCACCACATGTGGTCACTGCTGGGATTACCATGTACGCACCACATGTGGTCACTGCTGGGATTACCATGTACGCACCACATGTGGTCACTGCTGGGATTACCATGTCAGCACCAAATGTGGTCACTGCTGGGATTACCATGTACGCACCACATGTGGTCACTGTTGGGATTACCATGTCAGCACCAAATGTGGTCACTGCTGGGATTACCATGTCAGCACCAAATGTGGTCACTGCTGGGATTACCACGTAAGCACCATATTTGGTCACTGATGGGATTACCATGTAAGTGTGACGAAATGGAGCCGACATGAAAAATTTCCATTTACTCACACCGACCTACAAAGAAGCCCACCCCCCTTTTCAAGGTCAGGACGAGTTATTTCCCCTGATCACTTTCCACCTCACACGGAGTGAATGAACTGATGCACATTAAAACCAAGTAAAAGGTCAAGGACTGAACTTAGTCTAGACAGCATGTCTCGTTTTGGGGTGAGCGCTCGTTTTACGTCACGCATCAAATTATTGAGAGCGTTGGAATCAGATGTCACGTGGTAGTGATCGTCCAATAAGCAATTAGAATTGGACGAGTATAAAAGCCGTTGCGTAACTAAAATTCGGTCTTTTCTGGTGATCGACTCTCAAAATAGTTAATCTACTGAGAGCACCACAAAGCAGGCTATTTCTAAACCTACCTGGTTGCTAGATCGCCGTACCACTGCAGTACAGTCAACCGCACCTAAGCAGCTGAATTGAGGACTCGATGTACTGAGGCCTGAGTCTGCGAACCCCGCCCAGGAGCCACCTCCGGAGGACCAATTCATCGCCAGCAACCAAAGGACCGCTAGCTGATGGACTTTAATCCTAAAGAGAGGTCCTACATACACCCACCACACCGTACTGGGGAAGAGGTATCCCAGAAGGTACTGTTGTTACTGGTATCATCCGCCTGCGTGAAAGCCATAAAATCCACGAGGTACATCGGATGAAGAGTCCACTTCCACAGTGAATAAATCTCTGTATTGTACTGCGGTAACATCCACCTGCGTTAATGCCCTGAAAAGCCACGAGGTAAAGAATTCACTTCCACCCTTGAAGTAATTCTACAGCATCGCATTGCTGTTTCGTCCCCTTGCGTGACCGCTCCCAGAGCCACGAAGGATAGGACCAGAGAATCCACTTCTACGTTGAAGTAATCTCGCTATTGTGCAAGATCTAACCAGATCATCAGAGCTGCCCACAGTTGGTCGCTCTGTCAGACCACTTACGTGATCGCCACGGAGTGAGGAATCGGTGGAGCCACCTCCACGGGCTACTAGAGACTGTTCAAGTCAGATGAAGTCAGATGTTCAAGTCAGATTTTCAAGTCAGATGTTCAAGTCAGATGTTCAAGCCAGATGTTCAAGTCTGGTGGTCAAGCCTGGTGTTCAAGTCTGGTGTTCACGTCTGATGTTCAAGTCAGAAGTTCAAGCCAGAAGAAGAGCACGAGTGACTGATAAGTTAAGTGTGAAAGGACTTAGCGTATACAATTGAGATACAAAGCAAAGCAACCTTTATGATAATAAATAGGCTATACAAGAGGCCTTTGTTCATAAGGAACTAGAACTTAGATAATTACCTTTGCAACGTTGTTTACATATACTTCACCATTATGCCATATGCATGTAAATAAATTAGACATTTCATTTAAATTTGCTTTCTAAGGTGTTTGGTATTTAAAGTATAATTGCGTATATTATTATGACCCTTGATGTGTGAAATAGACAGAACCCAATACCCCTAGACACGAACAGGTGTGACCCTCATCAGAGAGTGGTTCTCACACCCCTAATATAAGAGTCATTTCACCACAGTAAGCACCACATTTGGTCCCCGCAGGGATTACCACGTATGCACCACATATGGTCACTGCTGTAATTACCACGGAATATCTACATGTGGTCACAGCTGGAATTACCACATGAACACCACATGTGGTCACTGCTGGGATTACCACGTAAGCCCCACATGTGTTCACAGCTGGGATTACGCCATTAGCACCACTGCTGCGATCACATTGTTAACTGAAGTCAGGAACCAGCTCCCCTTCCACATCCGTCATTGTGAAACCTCGTCCACTTTTAAAAAGTCCCTTAAAACCCATCTGTTTAGGTCCGCCTATGACCTGTGATGCACCCTCCTTGCCCTGTCTCATTTTCTGTCTCGGGTTGATCCTGTAGTGAAGGCCAAAACGTGCCAAAGTGTCCTCGTTTTATAGCCATTTTAATTGTTTCTATAGTATAGTAGTTACTATCCTAATGTCTCATTTTTATTTTAGTTAGTTTACATGTTTTTAATAATTGTAAAGCGCTTAGAGCTTTAAGGTAAGCGCTATATAAAAATGCCTAAATAAATAAATAAATGCACTAAAACTCTATTTTTATGGGTCGGGGCGAATCATTTTACATTTCTAATATATGCGATGAATTATTGTATCGTGTTTATTTATTTTCTCACAATTTTTTAAAGGATATACAAAGTTATGACAATCTTAAAGTATAAAATAAAAGGAACCTGGCTGACGTGTGGTTGGCGGCAAAGGGAAACTGTTTGCTTGGGAAAAAAATCAAATATATTTTTATTATAATCCAATGATAAATTTTAAAATTTTTGCCAAGAAAATGATCATCTCCTAACAGAGTTAAAATTTTAAAAAATCAACTATGGCTTAAAGATATAGAATCACATCAGACTAGCAATATATGATAACCTTGCCAATAATAAACAAAAGAGATTTTTTTAAAAATTGTTTTAAAAAGATTCGTTTGTCACGGTCAGATCGCGTGAGTTTTTCTGTGTCAACTTCTATAATGTTAATTTGACCAATCGTGGGTGAGTTTCTTTTCACCGTGTGCCCCACGAGTTTTTATTTTTCTCGGTCAAGGTATGACCGGTGTGCTGTGTCGGGAGGAACCACGTGTGTGAGTTGAGTTTTTAAGGAGTGAACAGGGCGAGTGCTGTGGATATGGTGTATGATTTTTGTCTTGTGAAGGCAGTAAGTTTTTCTACGGATGGAAAAGGACTTGTGTAACTTTAACTGTTTTGTATAGTATGTGGAGTTTTTTATTCTGAACACCAGAGCTCATTTCTAATAAAGTTTTCCATTGTTAGGCACACATAGCCAATAAATAAGAAAACCTGAATTTCTGAATTGTTTGTTGATACTTGGAGCAAGAGTCAGCTCTGTAGGAGCTGGACATAAAGGGGTTCTAGACCCTTGAAAAATTGTTCTGTGGCTAGTACAGAGGGGACCGACCCCTAGACAACGTACGTCGCGTCACAGCCAGCAATTATTAAATTTAAGAGTGATATCAGTACAAGGAATAAAATGAGTTGTCTAGTTGATAACAAGAATTAATACTCTAGCTCTGAATGTATAGCTGTTATACTGAGTTCAGTGGCGCGCAAAATAAAATCCCCGATAACTGCGCTAAATGAGATTCTTTAAAATACCGCAAGCGTGTTTAGTGCGTAATATCTTCCCATTGTCTTACGAAAACACTAGGGTAGCACTGATTAGGAATCTTTAAAAGGTGCGTTACGTGAATCCATGTTTTGGCAAGCAACTTACTTAAGTAGATTTTGCGCTCGCCATTATTGGGCCGGTTTTTCTAGTCTCTAAGAACAAGTGTCTTGCAAACATGATGGTAAAGATGTAAAACTTTCTGTCTTGTTAAAAGGATAATGATATTTTTTTATAGGGAAGTCCCCATGCTCTTTCATTGAAAAACAATGTTCAAATAATTATCAATTTATTTTTCTTTTAATTAATTTTTTTTATTTTTAAATAATATTTTTTTTCGCTCTTAATTATTTCATCTCTATTTGAAAAAACTGCCTGCTAAGAGAAGAAATTTGAAAAAAAAAATAATTCAATTCCATATGTGCTTACGACAAGAAACGTTTAGGCTTGCCACAACACTCCTTGCTTGACCTACAAACTCATATCTGGTTTCGAAGGCTAGACACGAGATGTTCAGGATGCAGTTCTCAACAGTTGTTAAGTCACTGTAAGAATAATAAAAAAAATACAACTTAGATATCAAACAGATTGTCAAGTTGATAAATACAACTTAGGTATCAAACTGGTAATCAGGATAATAGATACAAGTTAGATATCATGGATTATCAGTATTAATTATAATTCAGCTTGATATCAGACAGAATATCAGTATAATAAATACCACTGAGATATCATGCCGATGATAAACACAAAAGAGATATCATACACATAATCAAGATAATAAGTGCAATTATATATACCACAGATTATCATGATAATAAATACAACTTAGATATCAGACTGTTTATCAGGAGAAAACATTTGCTGTTATGGAAATTATTTTAAAAGAGCCAAACAATTACACCGCCATCCCTCCACCAAAAAAAAAATAATATACTTCTTTTTTTAAATGCCGGTTGGAGATGAGCTAATGATTATTCGTAAAATAAAGACATCTATGTTTATTTAGATCATTTACTTTTAACTGATTAGCGTAAATTAGTGTGTTGTTAAATCTCCATTTTTCTTTAGAAGATTTACTTTTATTCATACGTTTAAACGGTTGAAAAAATATCTCTAGTTTGATTAAGAAAAGATAATTCGTCAGGGCGAGGACTGAAAGATATAAACATTCTTTTGTTCATCTGTTCAAATTTACCAGCATGCTCCCCCTGAAGTCACAAATCTTAATGAGAACTGATAAGTTCCTGATATGGCTAAGAGAAATCACTAATTGGCTTTTTTTGTTTTTTTTCACTTGTTAAATAATTCAATAGATGTCTTGTATTCAAATTGTTTTATTTATGTACTGAGAATGTACACTGCAATTAAAAAAAATGTCCAGTTGTTTGGAGCGATAAAAGAATCATATCTTATTTGATCTTATTATTTTGAGCAATGATATAAAAAAAGATACTACTCCGTATTTGAAGATGCAAACTGCTGCTCAGCTCCACTAGAATGCTCCTGAGACCTACCCACAGATAAGCTCTTGATTCCCCAAGTGATTTCCCAAAGAGATGCCAAAAGAACTTGTGCAGTTATCTTGCTGAGAATTACTGGAACATTCTAGAAAGAAAATATAATACAATAAAATTAATATAAACGAAACATGCGCCTCCATTCAACTAGAAAAAGAAAGTCTGTTTAGAAAATGATTATAAGATAACTATCTGGTTATACAAAGATTTATAAGACAAATATCTGGTTATACATTGATTATAAGATAACTATCTGATGAGACAATGATTATAAGATAACTATCTGGTTATACAAAGATTTATAAGACAACTATCTGGTTATACATTGATTATAAGATAACTATCTGATGAGACAATGTTTATAAGATAACTATCTGGTTATACAAAGATTTATAAGACAACTATCTGGTTATACATTGATTATAAGATAACTATCTGATTAGACAATGATTAAAAGTTAACTATCGTTTTTCTAATTCACACATTCACACCCCCTCCCCCTCCCTTTTCTCTCTCTTTCACTTTCTATCTCTCTCTGTGTCACTTAATATTTGTATTTTGTTTCAGCTTTTCTATTCCAAATCCATCTTTTAAAAAGAAACAGCGAATAAACAGCAACCACAACAACCAAAACAATCACAGCAACCACAACAACAATCCAAACGCACAACAATCACATCAATCACAACAATCACAACAATCACAACAACAACTACAATCACAACAACCACAACAATCACAACAATCACCAGAATAACAACAACCACAACAATCACAACAACCACAACAATCACAATAACCACAACAATCACAACAACCACAACAATCACAACAACCACAACAATCACAACAACCACAACAATCACAATAACCACAACAATCACAACAACCACAACAATCACAACAACCACAACAATCACAACAACCACAACAATCACAACAACCACAACAATCACAACAACCACAACAATCACAACAACCACAACAATCACAACAACCACAACAATCACAACAACCACAACAATCACAACAACCACAACAATCACAACAACCACAACAATCACAACAACCACAACAATCACAACAACCACAACAATCACAACAACCACAACAATCACAACAACCACCACAATCACAACAACCACAACAATCACAACAACCACAACAATCACAACAACCACAACAATCACAACAACCACAACAATCACAACAACCACAACAATCACAACAACCACCAGAATCACAACAACCACACCAATCACAACAATTACAACAATCACAACAAACACAACAATCACAAACACCACCACAATCACAACAACCACCACAATCACAACAACCACCACAATCACAACAACCACAACAATCACAACAACTACCACAATCACAACATAACCACTAAAACAATAACAACAACTACCACAATTACAACAAACACCACAATTACAACAACCCCCACAATCCTTACAGCCACCTTAATCATAACAAGAACACTTATAATAACAAGAACAACAACAAACACAATCACAACAACCACCACAGTCACAAAACCACCACAATCACAACAACAGCAACGATGCCAACAACCACAGCCAACCTATAACAAACTAAAATAACTTACGTCCCAGGGCAGAACCTGTTGGAAAAATTAAATATATTTTTCATATTAGCTTGAAAATAAAAAAAAAATATGTGGAGATAACAAGTGAAATTCATAGTTAAACACTAGCATTGTCGTAGCTAGCTGGTAGAAATTAATTACGAAAACTGACTCTTTTATGTTTCAAAGCAAATTATATCTGTTAGTCTTGTAGCCAGGCTATACACGCGATCGCAGAAATAGTCTGATCACAGAATTAATCTGACCACAGAATTAGTCTGACAACAGAATTAGTCTGATTACATTAGTCTGACCGCAGAATTAATTTGACCACAGAAATAGTCTGAACACATTAGTCTGACCACAGAATAGTCTGACCACAGAATAGTCTGACCACAGAATTAGTCTGACCACAAAATTAGTCTGAACACAGAATTAGTCTGACCACATTATTCTGACCACAGAATTATTCTGACCACATTAGTCTGATCGCAAGATCGCAGAATTAATCTGATCACAAAAATAGTCGGTCCACAAAATTAATCTTACCACTGACTTTATCTGACCACAGAATTAGTCTGACCACAGAATTAGTCTGAACACAGAATTAGTCTGACCACAGAATTAGTCTGACCACAGAATAAGTCTGAACACAGAATTAGTCTGAACACAGAATTAGTCTGACCACATTATTCTGACCACAGAATTATTCTGACCACATTAGTCTGATCGCAAGATCGCAGAATTAATCTGACCACAAAAATAGTCGGTCCACAAAATTAATCTTACCACTGACTTTATCTGACCACAGAATTAGTCTGACCACAGAATTTGTCGAACCATAGACTTTGTCTGCACACAGAACGCGATTCTTCGTGAGTCGTCGTTCACGAGTTGCTACTCGGAAGCGCTTCAGCGTTTCTATGGTCTGGCTTGTCACTCATATTTTGTCTGTTCTGGTTCAAATCCTACAATCGAGAGTCGAACAGTTCCACTCCAATTGTCTCACTGTGCATCAAAAGCAACATAATAATGGGATCGGACTGCGACATCCTTGACATAGCCAAATAGCGCTCAACTATAACACGTGGTTAAAAGGAATGGGCTCAAGGGCATTGTGAAATGTACCTGAAATTAATACACAATAAACAAAAAGATGCGATCAGTCAAATAAAAATACTTGGATTCGAAAAGCTGATGGCACATCGCAGCTGATTGATACAACGAATTGTGTGGCTTTTTTTTTTTGGTCTTATAAAAGCAAACTACATATTTCAGACGCAAGATATTCAGAGCTCAAAGACGCCAATCAAGCCCAGATCCAGCATCGTCTTCTTCTTTCTTTCCCTGGAAAATTGTGCTTTATTTGGTCTAAATTTGTAATTTTGGATCAAATGGAAATTTCAGTGCCTCTCGTTCTAAACAATCCAAATGACATAGAAAAGATTGCAGTGCTAAACGCAGTCTGTGTACATAAACCTTAAGTGTTTCAAAGGGAAATTTCCCTTAGTACCGTGAACTTATCACCAAGACTGGGGGTGTTGACTGGAGTATTGGCTGGGGTATTGACTGCGGGTATTGGCTGGGGGTATTTAGTGGGGGTATTGACTGGGGGTACTGACTGGGGATATTTACTGGGGATTGTGACTGGGGGTACTGACTTGGGATATTGACTGGGGTCATTGACTGGGAGCTTTTGAATTGGGTATTGACTGAGGTATTGTTTCACTAGTGATGTGAAAATGGAGTCTCGGCATGAGTCATGGCATTGGATGCGTCAAGTCTGAGTGATTGACTTGTAGCTAGAAAAAAGAATTTGATCGGCGACAACAAAGGGACAGAAAATTAATCTTACTGACAGGACTGGAACAACTTTTTTATTCTTATAGACAGCATTGGACAACTGTTTACTCTTATAGACATCATTTTTAATCGGACAGCAGCTTATAAATAATCTATCTTCGTTTCACTATGTGGAAATGAAGGGCGAGTCCAAGTTATGTGGCTCTGGAGGCGAAAGATGAAGACTGAATAGCTAAAAATGAGGCAACAGCTCATTTATTTTGCGAGCTTTATTCCTCTTTATTTTGAGGGGACACGATCAATGCATTGATCATTCTGGATCCTATGTTTCAGAGTTGTGCACGATGTTACTGTGCTTGGTTTTGAAAGGGATACTTCACTGGCTGCAATGGCTTTTCAGCGAGGGTATTATGAACATGGGGCTGGAAGACAGGAGCCAATGGACGCAAATAAAATGTACAAGCACGTTTAATCCTGATTTCCAAGTGGTCACATGACTTGGTTGGTGGCGTGGTGAAGAGTTTGATACGCTTGGCTCAATTTCCGTGAATACGGTAAGCATGCTTTTATATTGAATGCTTTCAATACAACCTTCCCTTATTTCAGCGAATCTTTTTTATTTATAAAGTATTTACACGTAAAATATACCAACTGTGTTTTATTTTGGTCACAGAACGTGGTGTATTGGCCGGATAAAATTTAAGCTATCTCTTAGTGTCTCAGTTGTTAAATTATACGAACTACATATATATATGAATTGATCCGTCTCAATGAGAGGGTCGTGAGGTTTTCGCAGGACTAAATCACAATGCCTGTGATTTTTTATGGAAACTAATATGGTTCCCACTCAGCAGCAGCCTCCTCCCCCCCCTCCCCCCCGCCCCACTTTACCCTAATCGGGTGATCCCAAGGTAGTATCTAATTATGCTGGGGTTGGCTCCCTTAGGTTGGCAAACATGAGTTTCCTTCTCATAGATGAGCTACCATCCATGGTTGAAGAATTACGTCCTCTCTTGCGTGATGTTTTCTTTTCAAATAAATTTCTTATCGACAGATTGGGACCGCACAGCCACCCCGCCACCAAGCCACCCCGCCACCAAGCCACCCCGCCACCAAGCCACCCCGCCACCAAGCCACCCCGCCACCCAGCTACCCCGCCACACCGCCACACAGCCACCCAGTCAAATAGCCACCCAACCACACAGCCACCCAGTCAAATAGCCACCCACCCACACAGCCACCCAGCCACACAGCCACCCAGCCACACAGCCACCCCGCCACCTAGCCACCCAGTCAACCAGCCACCCAACCACACAGCCACACAGCCACCCAGCCACAGAGCCACCCAGCCACCCCGCCACCTAGCCACCCAGTCAACCAGCCACCCCGCCACTCAGCCACCCCGCCACACAGCCACCCAGCCACACAGCCACCCAGTCACACTACGTCTACTAAGGGTTTACCGGGGGCCATTTGTTTCCATTGGGTCCGGGTGTTTGGAGAAACTCCCCGCTGTGTGTCCAAGTGTTACAACAACCAAAGAGTTAACGTCTCATTTTCTATATTACATGCCGGCCTTTAAAACAATAGTCCTATAGATAGTCCGACGAACAGTCCTACAGATAGTCTAACACCCAGGCCTACAGACAGTCTTAAACTCAGTCCTACAGATAGTCTTACACCCAGTCCTACAGATAGTCTTGCACCCAGTCCTACAGACAATCTAACGCCCAGTCCTATAGACAGTCTTGCACCCAGTCCTACAGTCTTAAACTCAGTCCTACAGACAGTCTTACACCCAGTCCTACAGATAGTCTTGCACCCAGTCCTACAGACAATCTAACGCCCAGTCCTATAGACAGTCTTGCACCCAGTCCTACAGTCTTAAACTCAGTCCTACAGACTGTCTTACACCCAGTCCTACAGATAGTCTTGCACCCAGTCCTACAGACAATCTAACGCCCAGTCATATAGACAGTCTTGCACCCAGTCCTACAGTCTTAAACTCAGTCCTACAGACAGTCTTACACCCAGTCCTACAGATAGTCTTGCACCCAGTCCAACAGACAATCTAACGCCCAGTCCTATAGACAGTCTTGCACCCAGTCCTACAGACAATCTTGCATCCAGTCCTATAGACAGTCTTGCACCCAGTCCTACAGACAGTGTTACGCCCGGTCCTACAGACAGTGTTACACCCATTCCTAGAGACAGTCTTACACCTAGTACTATAGACAGTCTTACACCCAGTCCTACAGAAAGTATTAAACCCAGTCATACAGACAATCTTACATCCAGGTCTTACACCCTAACCGTGGCCCCTTTATTTATTAACATAATAGTCACCCACAGAAAAAAAATTCAATCTTTTACCAAAGCTCAACCGTCACGCATGACGCTGGCTACCCCCCCCCCACACACACACACATTACTATTATTAATATAAAACCTGTTGAGTAGGTGGAGGGCTGGTTTTCGTAAAGGAAGCAGGACACACCAGCAAAATATATAGAAGATAAATAAAGGAAAAATTCAATCTTTTACCAAAGCTCAACCGTCACGCATGACGCTGGCTACCCCCCCCCCCACACACACACACATTACTATTATTAAAAAAAAACCTGTTGAGTAGGTGGAGGGCTGGTTTTCGTAAAGGAAGCAGGACACACCAGCAAAATATATAGAAGATAAATAAAGGCTATTTGTTGTCGACCTCTCAGACTAATCCTAGCTTTGCACCCGTGATCGAAGTCAGTGGGATAAATTGTCCAGATCTTTCTGCACTAAGTGAACTGGAATAGGCAAAACGCTTGGGGCATGAGACTTCCTTCTGTCCTCAACCAACTCAATAAATTCACGGTCGATAGACTGAGCTGAATTACATGCTGACAGGAATGACGTAGCCAGGTCACGTGGTGAATGTGTGCGTTCAAGCAGCAGAGGAGGTGCATGCGTGGGAAAAAAAGTGTGTGTGTGTGGGGTAGTCCATTAATTACGTCAACAATTTTTACGCAATTTTTTGCCCCCTCTCTCCCCTTGTCAACAACTGTCAAACTTTTGATGACCCCCCTATTTAATTATGTCAACATTTTATACCAACCCACCACCCCCCAAAACAACAAAGAATTACAATATAAATAAATTTATAAATACATTTACTTTGTGCTGATCTATTTAAATGACACATACAATTTTAGGAAACACATTCTGTTACATGTTTAGCTTGTTAATCTAAAAAGTTAAAAAGTTTTCACACTTACATTTCGTAATGCAGAACCAATTAAAAGGCTGTTAAGGACTGAATGTCATTGTTTGTGGAAGTATAAATATGATTATTGTCAGTATAGCTGACAATTATAGTATAGTTTCTAGCTGCTATCATCTTCCCATGGAGTAGCCAGGTGTTGCTGTATCGTAACAATGGGCATCAGGGACATCATTTGGGTAAGGCAGGGGGCATTTCCCCCCCCCCACCCACCCGATTTTGCTGGTTTTATTTAAAGTGCTATGTACTGTGGCGCCTCCAGTAATAAACAACTTAATAAGCCGACTAAGGTTTGGTTTTGCCCCCCTTCCATCCCCTGAAAATAACCTGAAATCACGCCCCCCATGGACATAACTGATTTATCATGTTCATCCTTGCAGCACTGAAATACCAGACGATTCAACATCATCATTGTCTAACCATTCAGCACTTAAAATGGAAGTATTGTCGGTGTGAGCAACAATTGCCATAAGCTCTGTCTCTGTCTTTGAGTCGGTACAGTTGTTATTGAACACCGATGAGTCGGTACAGTTGTTATTGAACACCGATGAGTCGGTACAGTTGTTATTGAACACCGATGAGTTGGTGACTTCTTTTTTAATTGAACACCGTGCACAATGATGTGTTAATCATTCCTTGGGGAGCGGATTAAGAGAAAAATGACAGTGGAAGAGATGCCACCTTTTGACTTCTCTTGCACTAACCAAGTGTGCTAACATTCTGACCGGACATCTGCAGTGCACAGACAGACACACATTAAATAACTCTTATATTTTTAGAAGCCTAAACATATGTGACTATTTAAACTCATTATATTATTTAAAATAATGTAGGAACCAGTCAATTTTAAAGATTAAAATTTTAATAGAGAAAACATGATTATTGACGTCAACTAATGTAAACCCCCCTCCCTTCCCCCTTGTCAACAACTGTCAAACATTTCTACCCCCCCCCCTATTTTGTTGACGTAATTAATGCATTGTTTTCATTTGAAAGTGATGTGATACTTAATCAAATAATTCGCAGAGGATAAAAGGCTTAGTCAAATAATTCGCAGAGGATAAAGGGTTTAGTCAAATAATTCCTAGAGGGTACAACGCTTAGTCAAATAGTTCGTAGCGGGTACACGACTTAGCCAATGCGTAGAGGGTGCCGAAAATAGAAAAGGTTTGTAAAGCATTATCGACTTGTTCAAACGCCAACATTCCGTAACCCACAGATTATGAAATGGACTAAACTTAAAATAGGAGCAATTAATAAAAATGGTTTTTGGAGCACCTTCCATGTTAACATACAAAAATGAACTTATGCTGCAGAATAATTGTTAAAGGTCATGACAAAACGCAGGCCCAACTGGAATAGTCAACCTTTTAAAAGCTATGTTATTGCTGCTAATTTTTGTTTTTTGTTTTACTGACACTATTCTAACAACGTATCTAAATTAAATTTTAAACGAAAAAAACAAAACTTACCGACCAAAGCCAGACATGCGGCCACGATAAGACAAATCATTTTTTTCCTTTAAGATTAGCAGAAATGGACCCTTGGAGCTAAAGGAGGGAAATGCAGGCTTCCCAAGGCGTAGTGGAGACTGAGACGAATGGGAGGCGGTTTTTTTTTATTTTTGTGCAAGACTTACCTTTTATTTGTCAACCCAAAAGTCGGCCAACTGTGACACGCTGAACAGGTGAATGCCAGACTTTCGCAATTCACTAAACAACCCCATAACATACGGCTTAAGGGCTTTATGGTGTGAAGCATATGAAGCCCTATGGAACTGTACTAGGGATCAAGTCCCATCAATAATAATGAAAGCAAAGGTCAAACATCACCACGCAGGCTATATATAGATACGCCAGAGTGTGGTTCAATGATGAGTTCACTAGCGCGCAAAATATAATTCCCGATAGTTACGCTAAATCATATAATTTTTTTTTTTTTAATAACGCAATTGCGTTTGGTGCGAACATAATTTTTTTTTCGGAAATGAATTTGTTTCAATTTACGAATTGTGTAAAAATATTCGGTTTAAAAGTGTTTTCGGACATAAGAATATTAATATAGTTCATGGTCGTGAAATAAAAAGTGTGCAGTGACGTATCATGAAAAGAAAGGGGGGGGGGGAGGGTGTAGCAAAAGTGGCATTCTTAGAGGTGCGTAACTTGAGTTCACGTTTTTGTCAAGTAACTTTAGTTGATGGGAAGTTCACGCATTGCTGTCGCCCATGTTTGGCAGATACATCTAGTTAATACTCTTGATGTGCCACCCGATTTGATACCACAGATTTTTTTTTCACCAACTATTTCAGAAAAACTAAAGAAAATATTACGGACCGAAAGAACTTGAGAGATTCAAAAAAAAAATAAATAATAATCTCAATTAGCGCAGCGTCTTAAATTCAGGCAGTAGCGTCTTACATTCTAACAGTAGCGTCTTACATTCTAGCAGTAGCGTCTAACATTCTAGCTGTAGCGTCTTACGTTCTAGCAGTAGCGTCTTACACTCTAGCAAAAGCGTCTTACATTCTAGCAGTAGCGTCTAACAATCTAGCAGTAGTGTCTTACATTCTAGCAGTAGTGTCTTACATTCTAGCAGTAGTGTCTTACATTCTATCTGTAGTGTCTTACATTCTAGCAGTAGTGTCTTACATTCTAGCAGTAGTGTCTTACATTCTAGCAGTAGTGTCTTACATTCTAGCTGTAGTGTCTTAAATTCTAGCTGTAGTGTCTTACATAATAGCAGTAGTGTCTTACATTCTAGCAGTAGTGTCTTACATTCTAGCAGTACTGTCTTACATTCTAGCAGTAGTGTCTTACATTCTAGCAGTAGTGTCTTACATTCTAGCAGTAGTGTCTTACATTCTAGCAGTAGTGTCTTACATTCTAGCTGCGGCGTCTTACATTCTATCAGTAGTGTCTTACATAATAGCAGTAGTGTCTTACATTCTAGCAGTAGTGTCTTACATTCTAACAGTAGTGTCTTACATTCTAGCTGTAGTGTCTTACATTCTAGCAGTAGTGTCTTACATTCTAGCAGTAGTGTCTTACATTCTAGCAGTAGTGTCTTACATAATAGCAGTAGTGTCTTACATTCTAGCAGTAGTGTCTTACATTCTAGCAGTAGTGTCTTACATTCTAGCAGTAGTGTCTTACATTCTAGCTGTTGTGTCTTACATTCTATCAGTAGTGTCTTACATTCTAGCAGTAGTGTCTTACATTCTAGCAGTAGTGTCTTACATTCTAGCAGTAGTGTCTTACATTCTAGCAGTAGTGTCTTACATTCTATCAGTAGTGTCTTACATTCGAGCTGTGGCGTCTTACATTCTAGCAAGGTAATAAGGTAAAATTCTATTGCTGCCCTCTCGGATACTACATCTCAGCTAAGTGCTATATTTAAAAAAAAAATGTTTAAATATGTTATTGTGTTTTTTCTTTTGTTTGTTTGCAGACGAAGGCTTCCTTTCGACACGTTCGTTGTTTTTTGCACTCCTTCTATTCAGGTTTAACCTTACTCTGTAGTACTCATTGCCTCTCACATTCTAGCAGTGGCGTGTCACATTCTAGCAGTGGCGTCTCACTTTCTAGCAGTGGCGTGTCACATTCTATCAGTGGCGTCTCACATTCTAGCAGTGGCGTGTCACATTCTAGCAGTGGCGTCTCACATTCTAGCAGTGGCGTCTCACATTCTAGCAGTGGCGTGTTAAGTTTGGCAACTCCGACAATCTAGATGACAGTTGTGAAGACGTCGTTTTATGTCAAGGTGTGTGTTTGTGCGTGTGTGTGTGGGTGTGTGTGGGTGTGTGTGTCGCACTTCATTTTAAAATTCTGCGTCAACAGAAAATTACTTCTCCGGCACAACCTTTGCACTATATCGAAATTTTTTTTTTTTTTTTTTGGGGGGGGGGGGGTTTCTAGGTCAATACAAATCCATGTCGGTCATTCAACTGTGACAAAAACGATCGAGCAATGCAGCTCAAGATTATTCAAATGTTCTCATGTCAATTTATTGACACACAACAGGGACCTGCAAGACCCATCCAACCCGATATTGACTCATGTCTTTGTGCTGTTGGCTCTTAGCTGGCTCTTTAATGAGAAAAAGTTTTTCACTATATTATATTCCTTCACTTTCTGTTTAACGTCTCTATTTTAAAATATGCGTGTTTAAAATAAAGTGAACGGTTCTCAAATAGACCCTAAGAGATCCCGCCACCAAGACAAGGCTCATTTATTTCTTTAGTGAGACATTAAACGAAACGAGACCCTTTCATGACGTCATATTAACATGGGCGTGTCCCCGGAGTCGATGAAAAGATTTTTTTTTTAAATCGTGACGTAGACATCCAATGTATCCGAATCATTTACTGCACGTGGGAATTATTCCAATAAATCGTAGAGCATTTAACAGTCAATAAGTGGGTAGGTCAGTTACGTCACCATGCTCCTGCTGAAGGAATTTCACAATACGTTGTTTTGGGGGGAGGCGGGTGGGGTGGGGGCTCTGAAACGGCCCCCAATGTTCTCTCCGTTCAATCGGGTGGCGTCTAAAAACGGTGGCATTTTAATTTCTTGAGTCAATAGTCTCATGTCTGGAAAGTGGGTCATTTCATTTAAGTGGGGCAGATCTGAAGTGACGTCGTCTTGCAACTGGGTTTGGTGTACGTGCTGTTTACATTAGCGTTTGGAACGCACTCAGGTGCGTCTGCACTCAGGTGTGTTTGCACTCAGGTGTGTCTGCCCTCAGGTGTGTCTCGCCCTAACTTGTATCACGCCCTCAGTTGTATCACGCCCCGAGTTGTATCACGCCCTGAGTCTATCTCACTTCCCATATAACATTTTAAAATTTTTATTATTAAAGACCATTTTCTTTTTACTCTCAAACCCATAAGGTACCGGTACATTTGTAGCATTTAAAAAAAAAAATTAGTACACAGGTGACCGTTTCGTTAATAATAATAATAGCCTAAAGTTTGTTTGTTTTTTTTTAATCACGCTTCATCTGCAAAGGCTCGAAGCGCAGTACAAAGTCAACCATATTAAAAGAGAAATGAAACCATCTATATTTTACCACTTTGAAACACACAACGCAACACTGCAAAAACTACAAACGAGCAACCCATTCAAAGTCTTTCATTCCTTTCAACTATAAACAACACAAGCCAATATACATCTAGGAGATAATAGCTAGCCGGAAAAGATCGTAGAAAACATCCCCCCAGCAGATGTTTGCGAAATAGATGTGTTTTTACATCGTTCAGTTGATCGTCTTCAAGTTCGCATCTCAGTTGTGACAACGTCCATGACAGGTCGGGTGAAGGATGTAGGAACGAGGAGATTTTTTAAAAACAACTAATTCTTTTTTCAATAATAAACAGATTAAAATTTTAATACTAAAATGTGGCGATATACATATAATTTTTATAATATACACGTTAAAAAAGTCTTTCTATCTAAGACGAGTTTAAATTATTAAAAAGTAGGGGACAATATTAAATTTCTTAAAATGCATTGTGCAAAGAATGAATGTGCAGAAAATATTTTTTTGTTTATTTACTAAAAATAAAACATTTTAAAATTTCATCTACATTCAGTTGGAATCCTTTGGTTTCATAGATTGCTACATAGAGTGCTACGTAAAGTGATACATAGAGTGATACATAGTGCTACATAGAGTGCTACATATAGTGCTACATAAGGTACTACATAGGGTCTACAAAGAGTGCTACATAGAGTTCTCATAGAATGCTACATAGAGTGCTCATAGAGTGCTCATAGAGTGCTGATAGAGTGCGACATAGAATGCTGCATAGAGTGCTACATAGAGTGCTACATAGTGTTACATAGATTGCTACATAGAGTGCTACATAGTGCTCATAGAGTGCTACATAGAATGCTACATAGAGGGCTCATGTAGTGCTACATAGACTGCTCATAGAGTGCTACATAGAATGCTACATAGAGTGCTACATAGAGTGCAACATAGAGTTCCCATAGAGTGCTACATAGACTGCTCATAGAGTGCTACATAGAGTGCTAAATAGAGTGCTACACAGAGTGCTACATAGTGTTACATAGATTGTTACATAGAGTGCTACATAGAGTGCTACATAGAGTGGTACATAGAGTGCTACATAGAATGCTACATAGAGTGCTACATAGAGTGCTACATAGAGTGCTTCATAGAAAGCTACTTAGAGTGCTACATAGAGTGCTGCATAGACTGCTCATCTACACTTCTGCACAGACTTTCTTCGCACAATGCATTGTTATGAAGTTTCAAATTGTGTTCTACTTTTTAGTGATTGAAACTCGTCTTTGATAGAAAGTGAATTTTTTAAACGTTTTGTAATATTAATTTTTATTTAAATTTGATGTCTAAGTTGAAACCTTAATAATAGTTAATGTATAACATACTAGCCTATAGACTCGGCGTGGCCTGGGATGGCATTAGGACCCCATCATGGTGTGACCTCCGATCCCAATGGGACCCCGATCCCATTCTGATGCCGATCTCGGTGCAGTCCCGTTTCCCGGTGTGATCCCGATCCCGGTAGATCAATTCAAGGTAAGGATCTCGATCCCGGTGGGATACCGTTTTCTGGTGGGAATACTGATCCCGTGGGGATAAAGATTATGAATGGATCCCGACCCATTTTGGATCCCCGTATCAAAAAATTCTTCAGTGCAATAAACTCCGGGGCAGTATAGAAATGAATAGAGCTAACTAACATTTCAATAATCCTTTAGATCCCACTATATATCCCCTTGTAACATTTTAGACTTTTCTGATATTCTAGATTAAATTTAATAACCTACTTATAACATGTGTAAAAACAACTTTTCTAATTATTTTTTTTTAAATACGATAAAAATCTTCAACAAATGCCATAATTATAATCCTTTTCTTTTTAAGTTAATCAAGGGGCCCCGGGGGTCCATTCCATACGTGTAAAGATTTAGTTATGCCTGAGATAGGGGGCCCTACAAATATCAGACTGATAAAAAATAGAGTTAAAATTTAAAATTGATCCCATAAAAAGCTACTTAAAATTATCGAACTTTCTGGAAAATTCTAGAATGGATATTATTAGTTTTAGATAAACCGATATTTTAAAACAGACAATGCAGGGTATTGCTACAACGCTAGGCCCATTTCCATCAATTCACATAGAAACAATAGTGTTGTCTAAGCCTATTCATATTTATATGGCTTTTATAAGAAAAAATGAAACAGGACCGGACCCCCTTCCCCATATAAATGGATATTATGAGTTCAATACACTTCGGTATATGAAGATGGATAATAAAGTGTATGTCTACTAAGTTTGGTCAAGATCCATCCATCCATGTAGGAGTATTTGTTGTTAATTTTATTTATATAGCGCATATAATGAACAAAACGAATTCGGGGCCCCCAGCCCCAAACGGAATGTAATAAAAAGTTCATAACCCACTAAAAGTTCCTTGCGGATAATGATGGATATATGTTCCAAGTTTGGTCAAGATCCATCAATCCATGTAAAAGCCTTTGTGGAACAAACAGACCCATAAACAAACAAAAAAAAACCAAACAAAGCCAAAAAGATTCACGTATATATATATGATATACTAAGACACACTATGATATATTTATATACATGATATATATAGTTGCATTTTTTCCGTGAACAGCTGTTATTCATTTATAGCAACATTTTTAATTCTGCAATTATATTTCAATCATAAATGCTGATCAAAGTATAAGTGTGACGTCACACCAGGGTTTAGTATGTGTTTATTTGTAAAGGTCTTTCATTTGTAGGTAAAAAAGTTGGAAGAAACGTCAATACATTCTCATAAGTATAGTTTATAGTTTAGTTTAAAGTTTAGTTTATAATTTAGTTTATAGTTTAGTTTATAGTTTAGTTTATAGTTTAATTTATAGTTTAGTTTAAAGTTTAGTTTATAGCTTAGTTTATAGTTTAGTTTATAATTTAGTTTATAGTTTAGTTTATAGTTTAGTTTATAGCTTAGTTTATAGTTTAGTTTATAATTTAGTTTATAGTTTAGTTTATAGTTTAGTTTATTGTTTAGTTTATAGTTTATAGTATATAGCTTTGTTTTTAGTGTATAGTCTAGTTTATAGATCTAGTTTAGTTTATAGTCTATAGTTAGTTTATACTTTAGTTTATAGTATAGTTTATAGTATATATTTTTGTTTTTAGTCTATAGTTTAGTTTATAGTGATAGTTTAGTTTATAGTGTATTGTTTAGTTTATAGTTAAGTATATATATTGCATACTTTATGGTTTAGTGCAGAGTTTATAGTTTAGTTTATAATAATTGATAGTTTATTTTATAGTTTAGTTTATAGTTTATAGTTTACTTTATAGTTTATGGTTTATAACTTTGTTTATAATTTATAATTTAGTTTATAGTGTGTATTGCATAGTTTATAGTTTACAGTATAGTTTATAGTTTAGTTTATGGTTTATATTTAAGTTTATAATTGATGGGTTGGTTTATAATTTAAATTTTACTTTATGGTTTGCATAATCTAGTTTATAGTTTAGTTTATAGTTTAGTTTATAGTTTAGTTTGTAATTTAATTTATACTTTAGTTTATAGTTTATACTTTAGTTTATGGTTTATAGTTTGTGGTTTAGTTTATACTTAAGTTTATTGTTTTGTTTATTATTTATAGTTTAGTTGATAGTTTACTTATAATTTATAGTTTCGTTTATGGTTTACATTTTAGTTTATAGTTTAGCTTATAGGTATTTTATAGTTAAGCTTTAAAAAAAAAAAGTATCTATCTGTGTTCTCTGTATTAGTTGCTTTTCTATGTATAGAAAACTTGTAGATCTTCCTGTAGATCTTGTTGGTTGAACTTTTAAAAAAAATATTACACGTCACATACAACAACTTAAAAACTAGAATCTTAACCACTTTACCGCCAAAAAAACAAAACAAAAACAAAACAAAAACATTTTTATTTTAAATTTAATAAAAAATTTAAAAAGTCACATTTGTTCGTAAAGATAAGTAAAATTCATCACACAACATGTAAATCACGAATACTATTTTAAATAAAGGGAGAAATTAGCTGTTTATATCCTATTTATCCTTGATATTGACGTTGCCGAGTAAATGTGCTGAGTCATCCTTTACCCATCCCTCCATTGGTCGGGAGAAGGTATTTTACGATCGAATGCGTTTTAATTCTTCTAAAGAATGCCATCAGGCGACGCAATATCTAGAATTTCTTTACTAGATCGTTCTGATTTAATCCCTAAACAGAGGCTGTCTTCTTTCTTAGCAGAATGACAGAGCAAGAGAGAGAGACTTTTTTGCTATATTTCCGAACAAATACTATACGTTATATAGTTGTGTGTGTATGTGTAAATTAACATTTTTTTTTGAGGATTGAACTTTTTCACATGCTGTGCTGTACTATAAATTAATATATCTATTTTGTATTTCTGTATTTGAATTTGTATTGATACAGAAATTTAGTAATATAATTAAATTGAATAGTGTTAGTATCACTAGCTTTGCGATCACTGTTTCTTTGCAAACTGTTTTTCTCTGTTTTAAGTTGCGAATTGTTTTTTCTACGCGCCACATTTTAACATAGATCAAAATATCAAAACCATAAAAACACGCATAACAAGGTCTTCGTAAAAAGATAAAAATAATCCATGAATCTGACCGTGATGCAGTGAGACACTTGAGCCCCTGTTTGTTTGAAATTAAAACTTCCCACTCAGGCCACGCAACCAACTAACTACGGGATTCAATATGTCCACCCAACTAATCTGTCCGGTAAACCATTTGCTTCAAAATTATTATGTTCTTGCATGGATCTACTTAACAACTGTCGATTATACGTTAATGATATATGTTTTATCGCCAACTAAGGCGAACTTAAAAAAAATTGACTTATTCTCGTAGTTGCGTCGTTCCGATCAAACAAACCGAATTTGCACTTGAAAAGAATGTATGTCTTTAGCAAATGAACTTAGTTGCAATTTCAAGAAAAGCAGTGATGTTAAGAATCTACAGACACACAGTAACACTTTGCAGATACAAACCAAGACTCTACAGATACACACCAAGACTTTACAGATACACACCAAGACTCTACAGATACACACCAAGACTCTACAGATACACACCAAGACTCTACAGATACACACCAAGATTCTACAGTTACACACCAAGACTCTATAGATACACACCAAGACTCGACGGATAAACCCCAAAACTCTACATATACACACTCAAACATGTCGCAACAGCAGTTGACCTTTAACGAATATAGGTGTTCCTCTCTATGTCATGGTGACCTCCAGTCACGCGAGACGAACGTTCTATAGATGTAGAAGTTGATGGTTCAGAAAATCTTTCACACGAAACTCATTTGACTTCAAAGTAGAGAAGTCATTTGAGACGGACATTTGAGACTGACATTTGAGACTGACATTTGAGACTGACATTTGAGACTGACATTTGAGACTGACATTTGAGACTGACATTTGAGACTGACATTTGAGACTGACATTTGAGACTGACATTTGAGACTGACATTTGAGACTGACATTT
>CAXITT010000488.1:149600-181910 GCA_964033795.1 Lymnaea stagnalis
GGATGACCTCAACTTTTTGGACACGATGTGGACAATTGGTGAGGAGTAGGTCAAGAGTGTTTTCCCCCCTCGTGGGTTCTTTAACCAGCTGTTCCAGACCATGGTTGTTAATTATCTCCATGAATTCTGAGTGTAGAACAGGGTATGGGGACTTGGGCTTCAAGGCAGGAATCTGCCAATTCCAACCAGGAAAGTTAAAATCCCCCCCTATAAGGAGAAAAGCGTTTTTTGACTGTGTTGCTCTGTGAAGCGATACCTCGAACCTCCTCAGAATTTTCGTCAAATTTCTTTTTAAACGTACTATATATACACACATATATATATATATATATATATACATATATGTATGTATGTATAAGAATGAGCTATACTGACATGACGCTAAAAGACAGAAACTATTTTGATACTTCGGATTCTCAAAAACAATCATAGTTATTTTCTACTATTTTACAAAAATCATATAAATTTACATGCGCAAAAATATATTATTTATCCGCTTTAATTTTAGCAAAATTTTAAGTATAATTATTATAAATTACAAATATATTTAAAGTAACAACTAAGGAACAATTTTAAGCATTTTATCCGAATGTAAAAGTTATGAAAAAATTATTAATCAAAATATTATGAACTAAGAATTGCATCTCAATCACATTTATCGGGAAAATCCCCAAAAAACTGTTATTCTTAGTGCGTATTTTAGTGCGTTGTTATTATTGTGAAATTAATTTAAAATTAATTTGATCTAAATAATTAGCAAATGACTAATAGTGCATTCCCTATTTTAGCCACAGCTCTAAGATTTTTTAAAAATTTTATAGCCATGTGTGACAAAACTGATAATGTTTTTTCCCCTTCTTGAAAGTAAAATTAATATATATATAATAAATTACTTTTTCAATTGCTAAAATTTTCTAGAATGAAATGCAACTTTAGCTTCGTAATTTTAAAATTTAATAATTTTTTACTGATTCTTTCAAAAATTTATACTTTTATGAAATTTATATAGTAATGAAAATTTACCCGTTAAATAGACTTTTAATAAGAAAATGCTGTTAATGCGATTAGTGCAACAAAACTACATTTCCAAATAGCATTCACTAATGCACTTAGCACTCATTGAAATAAGAATAAAGCATTTGAAATGCAAAAATTTGTTTTCCGTAAGTAAGGAGTTAAAATACCATGGATGATTTTATTAATTTCCTTAATACTCAGTTTTCAGAATGAATTTGACAAATAATTAAACCTTATTAGGTACATATATATGGGGGTTAGGAGATAGGGTGTGTACAATTTTAAGTGTTTGACAATTTCTTTAAATCCAATGATATTACAGTTGTGAAAAAGAGAGGCTATATTCTCATTTCACAAATTAAGAAAATCAATGACGTTAACAAAACGAAAATACATTTACAGAATTATACCAATGAATATCAAAACCAAGTCATTATACACAAGTTAAAATTTAATTTTCAAAATAGAAATGGGTTAAGACATTCTTAGATGACAGCCAGACAGACAGAAAGACAGACAGATTGAAATAGATAGATAAATAGATAGATGGATGGATAGACACATAGATACATAGAAAGAAAGAAAGACAGACAGACAGACATACTGACAGACAGACAGATAGACTGATGGCCGAACGGACGGACGGACTGACAGGCAGGCAGACAGACAGACAGACAGATGATACATAGACAGACAGACGGATGGATGGATGGATGGATGGATGGATGGATGGATGGATGGATGGATGGATGGATAGATAGATAGATAGATTGATAGATAGATATATGGATGGATGGACGGATGGATGGATGGATGGTAGACAGAACGCTTCCTTGACAGACAGACGGATGGATGGATGGATGGATGGATGGATGGATGGATGGATGGATAGATAGATAGATAGATTGATAGATAGATATATGGATGGATGGACGGATGGATGGATGGATGGTAGACAGAACGCTTCCTTGAATAGTTGTGGAAAATGTATCTGTAATTTTGTTAACTATGTTTATACGTATATAAAGATTAACGTATGTATATATGTTCAGTATGCCCTCCTATACCATTCACCCGATAGCGTTAAAACTTTTATGAGTTTTTGTGCATACGCCCTTATTTTTTTCTGAATTATTACACACATTTTACAATATTCCGTTTTGGGCCCAAGGCCCTAAATTCCTTTTTATTTCTGTCATACTGTGATGAGCTAAAGATAATTTCCGTATGCTTTCCTATGCCGTTCATCTGATTGCGATAAAATTTTGGTAAATTGTTGTGCGCAAACCCGCACATAATTTTTTTCTTTTAGGAGCTATATACATACAATTTCAAACAGAGCTATTGCATGGTTGGATGGAATAGAATAAAATACAAATGACATTTCAGTTGTGTGAGATAATATTTAGGTTTCTGAATTAGTACAACCATTTTAAAAATTGGGCGTTTAGGGCCTGGGGCCTTATTTTTTATTTATAATGGATGGATAAATCGCTACAAGTTTGTAGACCAAATTTTTAAAATCCATACTTCTCATGGGGACAGCTGTATGTTCATGCGTCAAAAAAGTTTCTAAATTATTCGTGTACTCATTAGACGGAAAAAAAATTATTTCAAAATTACTTTAAAAACCTAATTAAAACACACACACTTTTTTCTTTCAGAGGCATTGCAATGCATGCAGAGTTCTCGCTAGTACTATATAGTAAAACAAAATAATGCGTTCAAGAAGAAATTTGAAGCAAAATTTGAACCTGTGAACTGAAAAAAAGATTCCACAAAATTTCTGTTCTATCAAATTTCCGTCTACGAAATTTCTTTCAATCAAATTTCCGGATAAGAACTTGGCCTAGTTTTCAAAAGCACTTCTATATAACTTTTTTTTTTATCTATTGGTGTTGAAATAGGATCTAGAAATGGCAAGAAAGCTTTATCATTAAGTAATACTATATTTTGTCCAAATATTAAAATAGTTATTATTTTGATTTTCTTTTATATGGTATTTGTATATTTCTTATTTCAAATTTCCAGCTCCAGTCAAGGAATATATTGTTAAAACACAACTGTAATATTTGTTAATAGATTGTTAATTTATTGGTACAATAGGCTTTCAATAAAAATAATATTAAAATATAAAAATTAGCAAATTATTTTGGATCAAATAGTCATTAAAACATATTTGGTATTGTCAATTATTTTACTGTAATAAACATGGTTCAGTTATGAATTAAAATATGTCGGTGTCAACTGTAAAAGAAAACTTACCTGCAAATCAAATGCTCGTTGCTATTTGAAGCTGTATAGTTCTTAATAAATTCATTCTGACACTTCAGTACTTTTGAGCTACAATCTGGAAACAAAAAGATACCACATGATCAAGCAATTTTTTGTTGTTTTCTTTCATTCCTTAGAGCAGGGGTTCTTAACCTTTTTCTCAGTGTGCCATCCCCTAGCGATTTCAAAACTTTCAACCCCTTATCCTCGTTTTTCTCCACCCCCGCCCTCACCCTGATAAAAGGTATTGTAACAGAATATATATAAATATGAAAATAATTCATAATTCAGTTGTAGTAATTTTCTTCTTAAATTAAATTTATAGCAGCAAAGGGAAAAAAAAAAAGCATTGGTACAAAATTCACCAATAAAACTCATCACAAAAATATCTACTTCTGCTAATTGAAATGCAAAAGAACCTGATCTTTTTTTTATAGGCAGCAACAATTAGAAATATCAGGAAATAACAACAACTACCCTTAAAGTCTATGGTGCAAAGACCATGTTTTTTTGTTTTTTGCATAAAAAGTTTAGTAGATTTTTTTTTCTTCAGACTTTGAGACATACAATGTTAATCAGTATTCATTTGACAAGTTCAAATTTCTATGTTCGTCAATATCATTCTGTTGCACTAACTTTCTCTCGATCTCCCTCTGTCAGTACTCATCAATGTCTCTCCAGCTTTTTACATCCTCTCAGATTACATGTGTACTTTGGCTTCCAACAACATCATGCCCACTGTAGGTCCCATACCAGTGCTTACATGGCCATGCTTTAGTGCACCATACTGAGTGTGTACAATTCTACTTCCTTTATATAATGTATTCAGTTGGTATAACGTTGGTCATTTGCTGCCACTTGTTAATATTTGTTAATTAAATCATTTCCTAAACATTTATTTGTACAGTTTTATACGTACCACATTTCACTCCCTGAAATTCTAAAAGTTGTGTGCTCTGAACAATGAAGGAGTTTTTGTGTGCCTCAGATAGTCCACAATTTAGGTTTAAACAATTTTCAAGAATACTCAGATCTCTGAAAGAGTAAAAGAAAATCATTATGGATTTGTTGCATCTAAACAATTTTTTGTGTTATAGTTTCTGCTGCATTGGTGGTTGTGTATTCTAGTTTTGCAAGGTACTCTTAAAATATTTCATTTACTGAGCAAATTATTCTGGAAGTCTAAACAGACAATCATTAATCAATCAGCTGCATTATATTAAATAAATAATTATCTCTAGATAATCTAGATTTATTATGTGATTAAATAAGGTATTCATCCTCATGTAGTGCCTGGGATTTATCTGAAAGGGACAAGACTCTTGAAAAGTCAAATGTCTGATAATTGTAAATGAGCACAAATTTATAAAAATGATATGATGGTCTGGATGAAAACAATTTAAAAAATTATAGACCTGTATCTAACTTATCATTTTTATCTATAGTAATTGAAAAACTAGTTCTAAAACAACTTTTTGCTTATTTAATTGACCACTCTCTTCTCAGTTCTAATCAGTCGGCCTATAGACATTTCCACAACACAGAGACGGCTCTCTTGAGAGTGACCAATGACCTCTTGCTCGCATTGGACAGTGGTGATATCTCCATCCTGATCCTCTTAGACCTCGGTGCGGCCTTTGACACTGTTGACCATGCGATCCTTTTCAAAACCCTTGAAAATTACTTTGGAATTTCTGGTTCAGTTTTGGCTTGGTTTAGGTCCTACCTCTCTGATAGAATGCAGGCGGTCTCTGTCGATGGCTGTCTCTCAGGCAGTGCTGATTTGGTGTACGGAGTACCACGGGGGTCCGTTTTAGGCCCGATTCTATTCACATTGTATACCAGACCACTGCTCCTCTTGCTTGGGAGACATGCTGTTGAGAGCCAGTCATTTGCAGATGACACGCAGCTATACAAGCATACCCATCCTTCTCTTGTTGAATCCGCTGTCCAGACTTTGTGGGGGTGCATTGATGATGTCAAGTCATGATGACACTCAGCAAGTTGAAGCTTAATGATAACAAAACGGAAGCACTCCTCATCCACAATCACACATCATCCTCTACCTCACTCTTCCCACCTCATTTCAAGTAGATAACTCCGACATACGATTTACACCCTCTGCTAAGAATCTTGGGTATATTCTTTCTAACAACATGTCTCTCGATAAACACATATCTCACATTTGTCGTTCAGCATACACCACTATCCGTCAGATCAGCTCCATACGCCACTACCTCACAGTTAGCGCTACAAAAACTCTAGTCTGTGCTCTTGTTCTCTCTCGTCTTGACTATTGCAACTCTCTTCTGTCAGGTTCACCAAAACACTGCATAGAAAAACTGCAGAAAGTTCAAAACTCAGCTGCTAGGCTAGTTTTAAAGGCAAAAAAACGTGATCACGTCACTCCACTACTCCATTCCCTTCATTGGCTACCTATACAGGCACGCATTGACTACAAGTTGTCTGTTCTCTGTCACAACTTTTTCTTGGATTCCTGCCCTTCCTATCTAACCGAACTTCTTTCTGTCTATTCACCCCTTCGACAGCTTCGCTCCTCTGCAGACATGCGTATTCTGTCTGTTCCCAAGACACACACTAAAACATATGGTGAACGATATTTCTCTTTCTGCGCCCCCAAGCAATGGAATTCTTTGCCACTACACATACACAATATACCAACCACCCAGGCCTTTAAAACTGCACTCAAAACATATCTTTTTAAATTATACTACCCTGAGTGATTCCACTCATCTGACCGATAAACGATCTTGCTGGCTGCTGTCCATGGTTTGCCTTGTAAAAGTTATGTGGTGGGGTGGGTGAATATACATTGCTGTTCTTTATTTCATAAATGTATTTTATTTTAATGTCATGATTATGTCTCTTTTGATAAAATTTTTATGTACAGAGTGGTGAGCCCAGCCCTAGGCTCGGGTACCGCGCTATATAAGACCTCTTATTATTATTATTTGTCAGCCTTATACAGCTAATGTTAATTGAATCCAAACTTAGATTTGAACATAATAATAATAGTAATAAAATAATAATAAATAATGATAATAAATAAATCAAATAATAATAATAATAAACTATTAATAAATAATATATTATAAATCTAAAATAATATAATGTAGAAAGTTGAAAAAATGTGAAGATGAGTATGAATGTAAACATGTATGCAGCACTAAAAGGTTCACTTACCCACACATACGTTCTTGCATTCCATTATGGTCGGATAAGCTTTGTAAAAATGTATTCATGCACTGGTCAGGTGAACAGCCTGAAATGTGACAATGTTATAATCATAGTTGAAACATATTCTTTTTACAAATCATATTCTTCTTCATTTCATCCATCTTCTTGATATACATTTTTTAAAGGTCTATATTTATTTATTTTTATTTTAAAAAAAATAAAAACAAAAAAAAAAACAAAAACAAAAAAAAACTGAGTTGCAAATTTGAAGATTGTTTTAAAAAGAATTATTTTTAAATGTTTTATTTAGGGAATAAACAATGTGAAACATTTAACAGCAAGAACTGTTATGAACATTCTCAAATAAAGTTAATGGAAGCTAGCCAGCAAGAACTGTTTGAACATTCTCAAATAAAGTTAATGGAAGCTAGCCAGCAAGAACTGTTTGAACATTCTCAAATAAAGTTAATGGAAGCTAGCCAGCAGGAACTGTTTGAACATTCTCAAATAAAGTTAATGGAAGCTAGCCAGCAGGAACTGTTTGAACATTCTCAAATAAAGTTAATGGAAGCTAGCCAGCAAGAACTGTTTGAACATTCTCAAATAAAGTTAATGGAAGCTAGCCAGCAAGAACTGTTATGAACATTCTCAAATAAAGTTAATGGAAGCTAGCCAGCAAGAACTGTTTGAACATTCTCAAATAAAGTTAATGGAAGCTAGCCAGCAAGAACTGTTTGAACATTCTCAAATAAAGTTAATGGAAGCTAGCCAGCAGGAACTGTTTGAACATTCTCAAATAAAGTTAATGGAAGCTAGCCAGCAGGAACTGTTTGAACATTCTCAAATAAAGTTAATGGAAGCTAGCCAGCAAGAACTGTTTGAACATTCTCAAATAAAGTTAATGGAAGCTAGCCAGCAAGAACTGTTATGAACATTCTCAAATAAAGTTAATGGAAGCTAGCCAGCAAGAACTGTTTGAACATTCTCAAATAAAGTTAATGGAAGCTAGCCAGCAAGAACTGTTTGAACATTCTCAAATAAAGTTAATGGAAGCTAGCCAGCAAGAACTGTTTAAACATTCTCAAATAAAGTTAATGGAAGCTAGCTGGAAGATTTTAATAGCGATATAAACCATGGTCAATGGCAAACATAATAGAATGTTGAGAGCCTAGTTGGCAATCACTTATTTATACCCTTTGATGGCTTAAATAAGTTAATAAATCATTTCTTATGCCAACCACATTCAATCAATTTATATTTCATCATGTTGATTCCTGCCATACACATTTCGAAATGAAAGGTCAGTCCCTTACTTCTTATTCATATGAATGTGTTATTATGAGCCCTCACTTCTCGTCCATATGAATGTGTTATTACGTGTTTTCACTTCTCGTCCATATGAATGTGTTATTATGAGCCCTCACTTCTCATCCATATGAATGTGTTATTATGTGCCCTCAATTCTCGTCCATATGAATGTGTTATTATGAGCCCTCACTTCTCATCCATATGAATGTGTTATTATGTGCCCTCAATTCTCGTCCATATGAATGTGTTATTACGTGCCCTCATTTCTCATCCTTATCAATGTGTTATGTCCCCTTACTTCTCATCCATCTGAATGTGTAACTATTTGTATTAGCTCATTACAGATTTCTGTTTTTTTTACTTTAAAATTTTTAACCTATACCATTTACAAATATTTATATTTACTCTTTTCTGTGGTTTGCACTGGAATCTTTGTTGTCATTGTTCCTTGGAAAGAAAGAAATAATTTATAGTTAAAGAGCTGAAACACAATCCATATATATTTTAATGTATGTTGGTTTACTTAACCCTTTACATATTCATATTTTGTACAAATGCCTTAACATACTAACTCTTTTGGAGTTCATTTCAAAATGAAAAGCAGTTATATTTAATAATTTTCTTCCAAAAAACCACAGAGCTTATAACCATGGTGACGATATGTTTATTGTCATCAGAAGACAGCAGATGTTTGTTGTCATCAGAAGACAGCACATGTTTGTTGTCATCAGAAGACAGCAGATGTTTGTTGTCAGAAGAAGACAGGAGATGTTTGTTGTCATCTGAAGACAGCAGATGCTTGTTGACACCAGAAGACAGCAGATGTTTGTTGTCACCAGAAGAAAGCAGATGTTTTTTGTCAGGGTTTTTCTTCTTATAGATGTGCCGCCATCCCTTATTCATGAGTCTCCGCTACCCAGGCTGTATTGTTTTATTTTCTGATGCATTTTTTACTCCATCCAGCGAGTAGGATGTATGTCATGTCAAGTCATGGTGTCGACACAACTACTCACACAGTCACCCAATCAATCACTTTGAAATATAGCAACTCCATATCAGTATATGAGTAATAAGTAATGAGTAATTTTACCATGACTTTTCAAACAATGCTACTTTATCATGTTATAAACCTTTATATGAATAAAAAGAGCATTTGCAGTAGGATACATTTTCTATATCAGTCGTCTTATTATTTGTTATTGTCATCTTATAATTAAAAATACCAAGATAATGCAGAGACTATTACTACCAAGTTCACTTGATGGTATGATGTGTTGACAGTATCATGTGCAGTTTTTAAAGCACCACAATTGGTATCCTTACTTTATATAGCCTGACCATGTTTGTCGTGAGATAAGGATGTCAAAAAGTGTGAATGAAATATCTTCAATTCTAAATTTAAAAAGCAACAAGTCACCCACCACACATTACACCTCTTGCAGCTAACAACAAGTCACCTACCACACATTACACCTCTTGCAGCTAACAACAAGTCACCTACCACACATTACACCTCTTGCAGCTAACAACAAGTCACCTACCACACATTACACCTCTTGCAGCTAACAACAAGTCACCTACCACACATTACACCTCTTGCAGCTAACTTGTTTGTATTCTGGTCAATTACACTACGCTTTTCTGTGTCAGGCATACCACAATTGGTTTCCATTATACATGTTTCCATGACCAGGAGGTCTCTGTGCAAAAAAAGAAAAATATATAAACATTTTAACTTAAAAAATGATTTCTTCAAATGCAATAACTTTTTAAAACTTGGTTTGCAATTCTTTAAGAATTATTAATTAAAAACGAAAAATATTAGATATCATTATTTCAACAAAAAAAATTTCTTTGACTTCGTTTTAATTCATTTAAAATGAATATTTGATGCAGTAAAAATTCAAAAATAAAACTTTGTAGAATCACTTGTAGTTATGCAGGCCATCTATTAAAAAAATAAGATTCTCTGCAAAGTGCTGATAATTTAAATTTTATTTAATTTTCAGTGACTGTTAACAATGTTTGCTGTAATGAAGTGAATGCGACGTGAAGCGGTCTTAAGTGTCTTCCCCACAACTTATTTAGAAGGAAAATGTTCCCACATCTTTCTATGTGAAGATTTTTTGTTGGCTTTTGTTTAATAAATATGATAATACAATTAATCAAATTATTTTAAGAAAGTAAAGCCTGAAAGAGACCTACTTCTCTTTTGTATGTATAAAAGTCTTTTTTTTTTTCATAATAGAAAAAAATCTCAACTTAAATATAATCATCCTGTTTGTTAAGCTACAAAAAAAAACAATATACAACATTCATATACTGTAAATTCATTGAGTCCTTACACATTCTAATAACCAAAAAATTTCTTACCCACACACCAGAGTTGGATTAGGGCCATGAGATGTAGAAATAATCATAAAGTTGAACACACAGTTGTCAACCGTGTCCAGACATTCTAAGAAAGAGAAGATGGAAACTTGTAATACAAGCTGCAGATGAAATTTAGAATTAACCATGATGATGATGATGATAATAATAATAATGATTTAAAATAATATAATAATAATGATAATAGTAATAAAAATGATAATATTACAATAATAATAAATTTATGTTTCTGTTTGTTAATTTAAACATGCAACAAGACTGTGACACCTTACCACGGTCAGTTGTTTTCGTATTTGTGGGAATGGCTGTTGTAACCACTGACAAGAAAGAAATTTTTATATTTTAAGGAAAACGAGGAACATTTATAGCTTATAAATTTGTATTGCAAATTTTGCCATGAATTTTTTTCTATAAATTGATTGAACCCTACATGAATTTATTTCCCTGTGTTGAAGTTTAAAATGATAATTTATTTTGATACTGGTAGCTTTCAAACTTATTTTTGATTTACGATACATCATCAGACATATATTGGTTAAAAAATGAAATCACATCGTAGTTTTGTTATAAAATGCATGCTGTTAAAGGAGAAACAAATTTAGTGAACTTGTGACAACCATCCCAATGCTATGTAGACAGCAAATTCAAAGTATTCTCACATTTTACTGTAGTAGGAGAAGTGATTGGACTCTTGGTGGTTGGATATGTAGCACCATATACTATGGAAACAAGGAAAAGATAAGGGTATTTTGAAGACTAGTCATTTTCACTTGTCAAAATTAATGGAATGAATTACATGAAATCATGAATCCACTGCATATATTTTTAAAGACTATTCAAAAATTTTTTTAATATACCAACCAATGTTCCCTTTAAGCTGTGCGGCTGCGCAGCTATCTCACAGATGCCACGCAGCAGTTTTGAGTCTCCGCGCAGCAAATTTCCATGTAAGTGTGTGTTTGTGTTTGTGGGCTGTAAAATTTTGCACACAAAAAAATTGATGCTGTAAAACTTTGCACACAACTGTATGATTTTGCAGACAAACCAACAAACCTTAGAGGGAACATTGATACTAACATATTTTGTGAAAATTATATTTTTTTAAACTAATTTCTCCTTGAACAAAAATTGAAAAAATGTCACCTGTGTGTGGCTGCAGGTGTGAATAATTGGTGAGAATCAGAGGCGTAGCTACAGTGTTTGGAGCCCAGGGAAAAGCTCCATTCTTACAATAAATTACTGCCAAAGTCAATTTTAGCACCCCTAACTAGTGTGGCATCCTGGGATATAGGTCCCCGTCTCCACCTCCTTCCTTGTCTAGCATGATTGGTGAGAATTATTTTTGTTTGTCCATTTCAGATATAGTTGTAATCAGTTATTAGGGAATTAGTCTTAGTATTATTGATGGAAATAAGAAAAGTGAGCTAATGTATTATCTGATGCAATCTAATATGTTTTATTAGTCAGTCTTAGTTTAAGGATACAAATTAACACAGAATAGTAGTTCCCATAAACTTTGCAACCCCCCCCCCTCCCCACATTTCCCTCTTATTGACCTTTTGGCTATCACATCCCATCCTTAATTTTTATTTCCATCCACACCACTACAGTACAATGTAGGTCAGTAGGTCATTACATTACAATTAGTTAGGGGTGTGCCGGATCCGTTTTTTCCAACCGGATCCGGATTTTCTTATGCGAAATCCGCCGGATCAGGATTCCGGTTTCTCCCGGATTCCAGATTTTGGTACTATTGGTAGATACTTCGGTAAGTCAAGGTGGACTACTACTTTTTGTGTATGGGAATTCGCAATCGGCGCCAACAAATCCGAGTTTTTAATTTTCCGATGTGTGTGTCTATTTATTATTAAATTAGTACTTTCGATATATATTTGAGTTCCGTTCCATTTGGATATGTGTCTTACGAGAGACGCCATGTTTCTACGCGTTCGCAGCAGGTTATGCAGCTCGCTCAACCTAATTTCGCCATGGGGTTGGCCACGCCCCCCTTTTTAATGGCGGAAGTTGACGATACTTAGGAAATATTAATTTATTATCACTATTTACATCAAAATAATTGATAACTTGTGTTTCAGAATGCATTTAAAGACATTTAAACTGGAATGTTTTAATTTGAGCTTTAACAACCCGGTAGAATCCATATTATAAATGATCAGAATTTACCGTGTGCAACACGTTGTCATTGGCAACCATTCACAGCCACTTGCATAACTGTATCGTAGTACTACCTCAGAGTTTCATTCATAAGAGTTTGCCGTGTGCAAAAACTATTAAACCATTGGTCAGGGAAAGCTTTAATTAATTATTCATGTGCCAAAGTTGAAAGTTTAAACTAAGTCTAAACAGTATTTTAGTGATAAGGCAGGGAATGCGTTGCCTTATATAAACTATATAGTCATTGCGCATGACGGGATTGGCGGAATGAGATCACAGAATGTGGAGATGCAGTCCATGTTAAAAAATGACAAACCAAGTCGTACTTTAAAAATTCATAACTTTAAAACTACAACAGCTAAAAATATGATTTTGGTGTTATAATTCTTTAAAAAATTACATCTTTTCAACTATGCCATTGGTTTATTTTTACAAAAAGTTTAAATTTTCTTATCAAAGTCCCTACACTATTGGCCACTATTAGCGGTGCTGACTCTAGCCTCTGGTATGTACGGAATATTAAACATTAAACAAGCTCAACGCTCGAAACAATCGATTAATGTATCGTGATCGTGTGGAATTCGGGAAAGAGAATTACTTTTATTTCAGATTATGATCCGGTGAGTCACAAAATCTGGCAAATTCCGAAATCCGGTATATTCCGGATTCCGGTTGTTCCGGATACATGTAAATCCGGCGGAACCGGATTTCACCGGATAGTGCAAAATCCGGTGGAACCGGATTCCGGACCGGACTCCGGCACACCCCTACAATTAGTTCAGGTTGTTTCAAAATATTATTACATAGAAAAATGTTTTGCCGTAACTGTTTTTTTGGGGGGCAATATTGTGCAGGAAAGTTACAAGGCACAGCTATTCTTACAACTGGAAACATGGAAACTGTTTTCTATGGTATGCAAAGTGCTATATTCACAGGTCAACCACATAGTTTAAGCATTAAATGAGATCTTTGGAGGCAAGAAATCAACATCACAGTTTTCCAAAACTAATTTGTTAAAATGGAATATGATTGTGCACAACAATGAAGTTTAAGAACCTCTGTACTAACATTTTCATTCCAAAGTTGCACACCACTGGTTTAGGGAGGAAAAAAAAAACTTAACTTACCACAAGATATGTTATACTTTTGTTGCAGCTGTGTCTTAATCTGGTTTCTAGCAGCGGATTTTTCGGCATCTGGTGAGTCACACACAGCGGCAATACATTTCTCCATTGTTGAGAAGTCTCTATAAAATCATGCAAATAAATTCTCAAATTTCTCAATTGCCAATGTGGAATGTTGCTGACACATGGACACATACCGCATAGTGTAACAACTTGATTCTTATTTCGCAATGCTGATAAATTATGCAGGAAATGTAAATAACATAGATCACTTCCTGTTTTGAACATTGACCTACATTGAATTTATTGAGATATTTGAACACATATGTCTAATATTTGAATTCATCAGTTGTTTATTGTATTGTCTGCTAAAGAAGGCATCAAGTCTTTTCTTTTCAAACCTAAAATATTTTGTTCTACTATTTACTCATTTATGTGGCTTGAACGCAGCCTCTCATATACTATCCGATTATCTTTGATGTAAATAACCAAACATAATTTTCTTACCTACACGTAAGGTCAGCGTCTGTAGTGTGAGAAGCAGACGCTACAACAAAACTAAAAACACAATTGTCAACCAAAGTCTTGCACGCTGTAAAGGGGAAATAACTGTATTAATAGAAATTGATTAAAATGCTGTAACTTGGTTAAATACTGTCAAATCTCATTTACTAAATTTTCAAATGAAGTTTTCATAAGTTATCTGTCTTGTCTCGGTTTATTCTTTTTGAAAGTTCGTCTGACTACTTCAATATACAATTGAAAATGAACATTGATTTTGTTCTTTGAAACCAGATTACCAAAAAATCATTCTTTTTAAAGTCCATAGTTTCAACAATTAAAACAAAACAACAACAACAGATTGTGTTATTTTCATTTAGCCATTGTAATGAATTAGAAAAATTTAGTTTAATGCCATTGCTGAAAATTTTTATGGGGCGGGGGGTATTTTGTAATTAATCTAGCTTTGAATGTTTTCAAAATTATAAAACAAAAATAGGCAAACATTACTCTTGTTCACCTGTTTTAGTTGTTGTTACTGGGATTGCTGTTGTTGTGATGGCACCATCTAAAAAAGTAGATAATGGTTTAAAATCTGTTCATTGTAATATGGATATCCAGTCTTGTCTTCAGTGGGAGATGAAAATGGTATGCTGAAACATATTCAGTTTATAACAAATATCTGTTATCCTGAGAAAAAGAGATGATAGAGAGAGAGAGAAAGAGAGAGATAGTCAAAGAGAGAGAGAGAGACGAAGAGAGAGACATTAGTGTGTTCAGTTCTGACAAAGTGTGACACTTCACTTATAATGTAGAAACTCACCACAACTGATTCCATTGTTTTTTAACTGGTTTCTAGTTTGTGTAATGATGATTTCCTTGTCACTACTACTTGTGCCACAATTGGTGTCAAGGACACATTTTTCCATTGTTCTTAGTTCTCTGTGGGTGGCAGTCATGTATAAAATAGGAGCAAGAAAAAAATAGTTTTTAATTCCTAGAAGTAGAAATTACATAAGTCACTTTATAATATAATAAGTCAATATATATTTTGAAATTTAACATGGCTCTGAGCATTAAGTTGCTTTACTAACACACACAATTTCATTGAAAGAGACAATGTTAAATTAAAATTGTTACAATTGATTTAATGAGTAGTCTCTTACCTACACACAGGGTCAGCATTAGATTTGTAAGTTGTTGACACAATGTTAAAATTGATGACACTTTGATCTACAGTTTATTACAGGATCACCATGAGATCCTTAAGTTGGTGATACAATGGCAAAATTGATGACACATTGATCTACAGTCTCTTAACTAGATACAGGATCAGCATGAGATCCGTAAGTTGGTGATACAATGGCAAAATTGATGACACATTGATCTACAGTTTTTTACCTACACACAGGGTCAGCATGAGATCCGTAAGTTGGTGATACAATGGCAAAGTTGATGACACATTGATCTACAGTTTCTTACCTACACACAGGGTCAGCATGAGATCTGTAAGTTGGTGATACAATGGCAAAATTTATGACACATTGATCTACAGTTTCTTACCTACACACAGGGTCAGCATGAGATCTGTAAGTTGGTGATACAATGGCAAAATTTATGACACATTGATCTACAGTTTCTTACCTACACACAGGGTCAGCATGAGATCCGTAAGTTGGTGATACAATGGCGAAATTCATGACACATTGATCTACAGTCTCTTACCTACACACAGGGTCAGCATGAGATCCTTAAGTTGGTGATACAATGGCGAAATTGATGACACATTGATCTACAGTCTCTTACCTACACACAGGGTCAGCATTAGATCCGTAAGGGGTTGATACAATGGCAAAATTGATGACACATTGCTCTACAGTTGTTGCACAGCCTTGGCAAATTAAAATATGGTCATAAAAGACGTTAGGATATTACTGGAGGATTTTTTGTTACCTTCAAAATTTTCAAAAGAGTTAGGTTTGAAATTAGACTTTTACTGAATTTGATCTATGGGAGTTCATGAATTAAATATATTAATTTCATTAACATATTCATCTGAAATCACACATTTAATTGAAACGTCCCACACCTGGTAAGGCAACAGAAGATAGAACTAAACAACAAGTGCTGAATTAATTTTTTTTATTTGACTTCTCCTGCAATTTTGTCTTTGCCCATCTTTTTTTATGATGAGCCCAAGCAATACTGCAATTATAATATGTATAAAGACAAATTGTAATTTAAATTTTCATTTAAATATTTTCCCCATCAATTACAAAAATAAAACTCACTTGGAAAAGAAAAAAGTGAATTGTTATTTAACAATCTGAGACACATTAAATAACAAATAGAATATAAATGAATATGAAACACACAGCAATGGGTTGTACCTTTAACTGGGGTTGGCGTTGTCACAGGACTTTTGGTTGTTGTTGGTAAACCTTGTGAAAGATCAAATATTTTCAATATGTAATTGCTCCAATAATTATTTCTAATTAAGAAATGCCATAAAAAACAACAACAACACTACTGTTGATTTTAAGCTACATGAACAGATTCATTAGTCAAATTACATTTTGTAATAAAAAGAAAAGACCAGCATACCACAAGTAATGCCTCTGGTAGTCAAATCGCTTTTTGTCTGTGCAATTACGTTCTCCTTCTCTGCATCGCTGTTACCACAGTTTGAGTTAAAAATGCATTTTTCCAGGTCACTCAGGTCTCTATTAGAAAGAAATGAATGTAAAGAAAGTAGAAAGAATCATCTTAGTGTCCACCACATCCACACATTAAGCCAGAGTTTAACTTAAGTAATGTCCTTTTTTTAAAAAAAAATCAACTTACCCACATACAAGCTCAGCATTGGGTCCTCTTTGTGTTGATATCATTAAAAACGTCAGAGCACACTGATCCATGGTAGTAGTGCATACTTAGAGAGGAAAATCAATTTAAAAAAATATTATTATAATGTAAAAAAAAAATACATGTATCAACCTTAGAAGTTTTTTTCCCTTTTATTCTAGAACATTACTTAATAAACTTATGCATTCATAATTTGAATAAAGCAATTAAAATCTTTCAATTTTAAATTCATTTAACAAAATATTATATTTATTTTAAATAGTGTTTTAAACATGTTTCATGATAGGAACACACCATTGATCATCTGACATTATAAAAAAACAAAAAATAGTGAATCTTTAGTTGACTCTACATGTGTGGCAAAGCAGTAAGCCTTGTTTATAATAGTTTCCCTGTCAATTTTTAAGTGCATTACTTTTTGGTTCTAATGAATAAAACCAGAAGCCTCTTAATCTTACTTTTAGCCTTTACATCCTTTGTATGCTTTTGAGAGTGTCTAGACTACTTATAAATTAGTGTCTTGCGTTAAAAAAATTAATAATAATTAAAACTAATAAACTCATGCAAGAACTGACTTACCTTTGACTGAACTTTTTGTAGTCAAAGGGGTCTTGGTAGTTGTTGGGCCTACAAATGGATAGATTAAAATTTTAAAATTAAGTCAAAATTTGTTTAAGGTTTTTAAGATATTAACTAATCTAAATTTTAAAAAGAAGAAACAAGAAAAGATGTTTCTAAAACTTAGAGGGATTTTAGTAGTATAGTAAAAAATGGCACCAACCACATGTAACACCTCTGGCTTGAAGCCCATTTTTATTCGTTGTTATAATGGAGTCTTTCTCTGCATTAGTTAGACCACAATTTAAGTCAAGGATGCATTTTTCAAATGTACTCTGATCACTGCATGAATAAAGGAAATGACATATTATTATTTTAATGTAACCGAATGATTCAATTCACATGGATTCACCATTGTTTCAATGTATTAGCATTATCACATGGATTCACCATTGTTTCCATGTATTAGCATTATCACATGGATTCACCATTGTTTCAATGTATTAGCATTATAATGTTACATATCTGCACACTGCATTGATATAATTTTAAATCTGCTTACCCACATACAAGATCGGGGTTGGGACCATGCTGAGTTGACATCATTAAAAATGTCATCACGCATTGATCAGCAGCGGTGCTACATTCTGGGGAAAGGCCACATTTGATTAAGACTAAGACTACTGAATTCATTTCAAAATTTTTCTTATTCAACCCCTTAAAAATTTCCACATGATATTTCATTATTGGTTGGTTTCAATTTATCTTTTATAATGAGATTGCAATATGGAATATCTTGTAAAAAGCTCTTGATATAATATCATACATTTATCTATAACTAATAGTACAGAAAGGAAAATAAAGTGAAAGTGGTTGGAATAACCTGGTCAAATAATTTGACTAGGTCATTGTAGTATTTCCACGGAAATAACTTATGAGAGCAAACAAAATTTTATTATAATAAAGGCAACAGAAGATAGAACTAAACAACAAGTGCTGAATTAATTTTTTTTATTTGACTTCTCCTGCAATTTTGTCTTTGCCCATCTTTTTTTATGATGAGCCCAAGCAATACTGCAATTATAATATGTATAAAGACAAATTGTAATTTAAATTTTCATTTAAATATTTTCCCCATCAATTACAAAAATAAAACTCACTTGGAAAAGAAAAAAGTGAATTGTTATTTAACAATCTGAGACACATTAAATAACAAATAGAATATAAATGAATATGAAACACACAGCAATGGGTTGTACCTTTAACTGGGGTTGGCGTTGTCACAGGACTTTTGGTTGTTGTTGGTAAACCTTGTGAAAGATCAAATATTTTCAATATGTAATTGCTCCAATAATTATTTCTAATTAAGAAATGCCATAAAAAACAACAACAACACTACTGTTGATTTTAAGCTACATGAACAGATTCATTAGTCAAATTACATTTTGTAATAAAAAGAAAAGACCAGCATACCACAAGTAATGCCTCTGGTAGTCAAATCGCTTTTTGTCTGTGCAATTACGTTCTCCTTCTCTGCATCGCTGTTACCACAGTTTGAGTTAAAAATACATTTTTCAAGGTCACTCAGGTCTCTATTAGAAAGAAATGAATGTAAAGAAAGTAGAAAGAATCATCTTAGTGTCCACCACATCCACACATTAAGCCAGAGTTTAACTTAAGTAATGTCCTTTTTTAAAAAAAAAATCAACTTACCCACATACAAGCTCAGCATTGGGTCCTCTTTGTGTTGATATCATTAAAAAAGTCAGAGCACACTGATCCATGGTAGTAGTGCATACTTAGAGAGGCAAATCAATTTAAGAAATATTATTATAATGTAAAATAAAATACATGTATCAACCTTAGAAATTTTTTTTTTCCTTTTATTCTTTTCCTTTTATTCTAGAACATTACTTAATAAACTCGTGCATTCATAATTTGAATAAAGCAATTAATTAAAGCACATTTGATTAAGACTAAGACTACTGAATTCATTTCAAAATTTTTCTTATTTAACCCCTTAAAAAATTCCACAGGATATTTCATTATTGGTTGGTTTCAATTTATCTTTTATAATGAGATTGCATTATGGAATATCTTGTAAAAAGCTCTTGATATAATATCATACATTTATCTATAACTAATAGTACAGATATGAAAATAAAGTGAAAGTGGTTGGAATAACCTGGTCAAATAATTTGACTAGGTCATTGTAGTATTTCCTCGGACATAACTTATGAGAGCAAACAAAATTTTCATTTCAAATCAACGGACAGCATTTTGAAAACAATGCTGAAAATTTTATTTTTTTTTAAATTGAAGATTTTTAAAGAATGATATTGCTTTTTGGGGTTTAAGAAATTAAAGAAATGTGTTGAATTGATCAAATAATTCTATATTATGTATGTTATGACAATATAATTACTCTTTAATTATGCCATAACATATATTTTGTTTCAGTATTTTTTCCATTTTAAATTATTGTCTAATATTATTGTTATTTATTTTTATTATTTTTTTTAATCCTTTAAAAGTCTCTTCTGAAAAGGATATTTAATTTTGAGAAAAATTTAATTTGAAGAAATTTTGTTTTGGCTTGCACAATGTTCTGATATCAAGTAAATTAACGGTCAACACAATGTTCTCATGTAAGGACCAAAGCTATCTGACGCACCGCACGCATAAAGGAAGTTCATTTGTGTGTCCACGATGGATTTCTTCTTGTTAAAATAAGTCCACAATATAACAATGGCAAAGACAACAACAAATTAATTGAAGGTCAGTGGGTAAATGTATTTAAGAACTGTAAAATGTACTTATAAAAGGGTTGGACTGCGATAAAGCTTTAAAATAGATTAATTAGACGCCAACAATTTGTGTCAATATAACAATATAATTTTAGCTTTAATAATAATTTTACATTATACGCAAGTAAACTTTTCGGCATAACGCCTTCATTAGTACAACAACAAAACATTTAAATAAGTATAAATTAAATATACATAATATATGTATACATATATTCTACCCAAAAATAATAAATAGGAGATTGCGCAAAAACAGACCAAAACAAGACAAAAAACATGTACTAAAAATCTCCCGACCACATCGTATATGGGATCAATGGAAAGCTTTATTCAATCGGCGTTGAATCATGGTCAAAATGGGGCTTTTATGACCTGATCATAGTATAATATCAGCTCTGACGCACCAACCTTCAACTTTTAATTAAACACGTCTTTGGATTGGTTACGTGCGTGGGGAATTGACGTGTGATCGCTTATGCTTTAATGAATTTCGGTTAGATCGAGCAGTGTGAGCCCTGTAAACATGACATTTTTCCATTTGGTGTCACCCCCTGAGATGGTGTCACCCGGTGTCCATTGTTTAGCAGCCTACTGATTCAGTATGGCTGAAAGAGTCTTCAGTGATATTTCCTTTTGCCCTCGAGGAATAATAAATATATTTATTTTAATGTATATAAATTATATCCAAAAGAGACCACCCAACCCCACCAGCATTTACCCTTGTGAATCGAAATGGTTAAATATAGAATATATGCCTTCTGTTATAAAATATGATGTAAATGGTGCACACTAATTCAAATATTGTTTAGATACCAGATAGTTCTAAGCATAAATAATCATACTGAGGTCACTGAATTCAATGACAAACTAAGTCTAAATACATTTTGAAGGTTTACACTCATCAGTGATCAGGCAATCCTCCAAAGTCCGGTCCCAAATTATTTTGAATGAAAAAATTGCAATGCACAGTGTGTATTGTTAAAAAACAGCAGAAATGTCAATCATAGCTATTGCAAATAACTGTCACTTTACAAGCCAGTCAGTAAATACTAAATATTGTCATTGGTGCATATCATTGCAAATAGCAGCATAAAGCGATCTGAATGTGACTCACTGACTGTTGCGCCACTGAGAGACCCCCAAGAAGCTGGCAAACAGACCGCGACTAGTACACTCTGATAGCGACTAGTACCACTCTGGTAGCGGAGTTAACGTTTCACTTGCATCCAAAGTCCTTCAATGGTTTATGTGTGAATGTCCTGGTCTACTGGATCAACAAATTCACGCGCATGCACAACGACAGCGTGTGCTTAAATCCCTTTGTTGAGCTAAGCGACATTTTGATATCCTCGCCAAGTGTCCGTGACGATAGTTGCCCCTGGTAACATACGATTAGTGATACTGCGCTCGATTTTTAACATAATTAGCCATAATGAAACACATTTATTAAAATATATACGCAAAAATGAATTTCAAAGCAAAATAATGTCTAAGACTTTTAAGTAAGGAGTAATCATTGGAAATAATTTGGGACCGGACTACGGAGGATTGCCCACTCATCTTATAAGCATAAAGTAGTCTAGATCCTAATTAAACACCTGGATTTAAAATGTTAAGGAAATGTTTTATGCGTGACTATTATACATGTTAGTAATCATTTACAGATGATGTTAAAATAAATAGCCTATAAAGCGCAGAATAAAAATTTAAGAACTATTTTTCAAAATGGCCTTTAAAATAATTTAAAATGGCTTTTTATTTCATAGCCTAGTTTTAAAAATAAACTATGTGGTTTAGTTCCGCAGTTAAAAAAAAATCACAGGTTTTTCCAACTGTATCGTAAAGATTAATTAGATTTTTAATTAGATGCATAATTAAGAAGGCCTAAAATTAATTACCAAAAGCACATTTTTATAACATTTTTTATTAAATTATGGTGGTTATGCCAGGTCTTTAGATTATCATTATCAGTAAGTGGCTCAGCTGCCAAAGAATTAAGCCACACAATTTCGGAATCACTGCTTAAACTGAAGTAGTAAATCTAAAGTTTGTCGAGAAAGGAATAATCATTTTTATTTTAACATTTTTTACGTGTAAATATGCAATTCAATTATTCCACACCAACTTGTATTTTATTTATTGCCAAAAATCTATGTCTAGAAAAAAAAAAACATTTAAAGAAAACATAGCACATAGTCTTAATATCCAAAGCGTACAACACATAACAGATTACTTTTGATTGGTTAGTTATAAGTTGTAGCCTAATTTAAATGGATGCAACTTTCTTAAAATCCAGATCACATGAATATATTTGGTGTAATGTTGTTTTATTTTCCCACCTTTAACCATTATTTTAAATCTATTGTTGAATTGCCCTGTGAAGTGAAGGTCTACATTATCAAATTAATGTTACTTCGTATTTGTGTAATAAAATTTGCACTCAGCAATCAGCTGTCATTCTCCAAAAATAAATAAATAATTTACATTTTGTAACGATGTGTGACGAGAGTTGGGGGGGGGGGTAATTTAAGCCGTGTGACGTCACATTAAAAGCGGAATTCTTGAATACAAATTGCACTTTATAACACTAAATTAAATATATATTTTAACATTATTCTTTTAAACAACAATTATAATAATTTAAAAAAGAAAAAAAACTACTAGCACCGAGAGAATCAGGACAAGTACTTGAGCTCCGAGAAGTGGCCTCTGATCACGTTACAGGACGCAAAGGGGGAGGAGAATCGGGGTGTAGCGAATTTGACAGTCGTGAGAATTTATTTCGAAATGTGGAGACGGGAATCTAAGAATAAGGGGAAAGGGGGGGGGGGCGGCGGGGAATGTGATCTTAAAAATGTTCTTGGGTAGGGATTATTTTTCAGCGCTGCACCCCCCTCTATTTCAATCCCCCCCCCCTTTCCATATAAATCATAATGCAATAAAAGTTTTAAAAAATTATAATAATTGAAATATTTATTTAATTTTCGTTTCATTTGTTTAATTAACTTTCTAGAAACCATAAAAGAATTATCATTACAAGTAATGTGCCAACAAAATTCACCATTAAGAAAAACAACACTCACTGCTACTAAAACAACACTCACTGCTACTAAAACAACACTCACTGCTACTAAAACAACACTCACTGCTACTAAAACAACACTCACTGCTACTAAAACAACACTCACTGCTACTAAAACAACACTCACTGCTACTAAAACAACACTCACTGCTACTAAAACAACACTCACTGCTACTAAAACAACACTCACTGCTACTAAAACAACACTCACTGCTACTAAAACAACACTCATGAAACTGATACTATTTTTAAAGGCAGGAACAACTAGCAAAGGCAGCAAATGAAATTTAATTGCTGGGTCTTCCTTCCGCACCACATAGGGTGCTTTCACCCCTGTTAAGGAACCACTGTTCTAGGGAAATGTTTCTTACACAGTGATATTATTCTACATGGGAAAGGATCTTTTTTTCATGATTTGTAAAAGACAGTGGCAGATTGATTTTGTATAAAGTGTGTGTGTGTGTGTGGAGGGGGGGGGGGTTACAGATGGTTATGACGTTAATTTGCATGACGTCATTTGTGGATGACCCCTGCCCACTCTCCACCTGAGGTAACTGCTCGGACAATTATCGGGTACCCGATTTTAGGAAATTATTTTTAAAATCATTTTTTAAAAATACAATACTATTTCTAATAAGAATAATTTGTATTTTATCTTGACCCTCTGCTGTCAAAAGTGTCCGCTGCGTCTCCCCAATTCCGACTAGCCAATAGCAGAAGTCTACTACTACAACACCTGGTTGTGGCTCGTTCAGGGGGCTAGCATTTCAACTACCAAAAATTTGTCTGCTAAAATGTATTGCTGTTCTCAGGAGACTGACGGATTTTATTATTTTTAAAAAGGAAATCTTTTTGAGTTTGAGGCTATCTTCTGTGGTGTAAAATCTTACGGGAGTTCAAAGTTCAGCATGTCTTTTCATCCACGCCCGTAATCGTAGGTTACACAGCATGCTACATTAACTATACATAGCAAATTAAGATTTTGTAACAATCGACGGAGAGATTTAGATTTTAATTAAAATTAACGCAGAAAGGAGCAGTGATGACCTCAACGTTGAAGATACCACTGAAACAGTCTAGGAACATTCATAGCTTTACGTTGGTTGGAAAACAAAACCGGTTTGTGACGCTGGCCATCGCCTTGGTGACAATGGTCACAGTTTTTCACAGCCCGATTTGTCACAAATGAAATTTAAAGGGTATTTCTTTGTTGTATGTTTATTATTTTTTTTTTAAAATTCCTTGTTATTTGACACAAATAAAAATGTTTGCACCAGGTAATGTACTTAAGGAGACAAGTCTTCGGGTTATGTACAAATACATTTAAAAGATTTTATAAAAAATGTAAAAACGCGTTTTTATTGAGAAAGATAACACAATTATATTATTAGGTCATATTTTTAGAATCTTAGAGGAGGTAGTCGAAATTCAAGATCATCTCATGTGAAGGCATTACATCTATCTCCACATGGAAATAGCAATAATTTATTTTTTAAAAAAACAACAACTTTATACACATTTAAATGTAATAAAAATTAAACAGAGATCCAACGCTAAGCGAATAAGTAAATGTGTAAATTATTGTGCAACAAGGAATGGGGAACCTGAAAAGAGCACACAAGTAATAAAAGTGGTTGGCCGGAGAAATTACTATTATTGTTAATTTTCGGATGCAAAGATGGCCATGGAAATATACTTGTTAATCTGCAAAAGCCTTGACTTGAGCTGTATATCGTTTAAAATGAGGGAGAGTTGCTCAATTCGTCAGCCTCACTCTCTCGTCCTTGCCAATTTGATCCAATGGCAAGACAGGGTGTGTTAAAAGACCAGCAGTGTGTCTTGTGTGTCTCACTGGGCTCCACGTCACAAGAATTTTCGACATTTTCATTGTATCGGTGTCAGACCGCCTAGGGGACTCCATCTCCTTCTTTGATTTTAGACTTTGCCGTCTCTTGAATGAGTTGCCCTTCAAGGTTAAAGAGAGCAATCCACCTAGGGCGGTGGTGGCGTCGCCGAATCAGTTTAGACCACTCGGCCACCCAGAGTGGTCGTGTTGTTGAATCCGTTTAGCAGCTCAGCCACCCGGGGTGCCGGTGTTGGGGAGTCAGTTTAGACCGTTCAGTCACCCAGCTTTCCTCTTAGATACAACATTTTGCCGGTAAGATTTTATTTCTAGACTTGAGTTACACTTCGTACTGTTCTCTGAAGAAGGCATCTTGCCGAAACGATCTTTGTCTTGTTGCGTCATTTTTCCAGGTTTGCCCATATCTTTTTTGTAAATTGTTTATCTTATAACTAAACCTGTTTGCAGGTGTGTGTGTGTGTGTTGCATGTGTGCGCGTGTTAAAAAGCTACACTCTTCAGGGTATAATTTAGTAGCTACGAAACAAAACAAAAAAAAAAATGCGTGAAAAATCGACATTGAAAAAAACTGTTCATGATATTTTTTTGGATGTCACCAGATCGTACATACCTAATATTGACAATTGTCAAATGATTTGACATCTATTAAATGTGGACTGTTAGTAAAAAAAAAAACGAGTTTTGAATAGCCGAAAATTTGCATTCCTTTTTTAATACAATGTGAATTAAGAATTTTAGATATTGTGTTTTTAGAATAAAATATCAAGCTAAATAATAATCTATAAAACCGAGGAATTTTAATCCAAACAGGAATAGCTTTTAATATTTTACTATCATTATTATTGTTAGGGGAAAAAAATATGTAAATTTAAATAATAACTTTTCTCTCTTTCTTTTTTTAATATTCGTACACTTAAGACGAGAATCGACGATATTTACAGGCAAGATACAAGTGAGTCGTTTGGCAAGCTTATTTAACAATTTTGAAAAAAAAAACAAAACAATCCGGCACAAAACTGATACAAACCTACAAACATGTGTGACAACTGTAAGTATGGTGTTATGGTCAGGCGCGTCTATCACGAACCCCCCCCCCCCTTCCCCTTTTTTCCTTGTAGACGCCTCTGTTATGATTAACTTAATACATTTATTCATAAAAATTGTTTTAATTATACCGGCCAATGAATCTACATTTCAAATGTTTTTAAGTGGTAAGAACTGGGGTAATCAAACATTAAAATCTATGAAATAGTAATTCGTGCCGTGTTCGTTATCAAATTGGGCTCCCATGTCCACTTCTGATACGATTGTGTGACTTGCTGTTAACTCAAAGCCAAGAGTAATTCAAGATATGAGTTTTTTGGTGGGTTTTAAAAAAAAAATGTTACAATTTCAGTCAAATCTGTAGAGCTGACAGCCAAACAGTGAACTGAGATTTCCATCTGTCTATATAGGCGTCCATTTTCTTGATCCAGTTTTGCGCACCTGCCCAACCTGGGCACCTGTCCAACCAGGGCACCTGTCCAACCAGGGATCCTGTCCAACCACGGCACATGTACATCCAGGGAACATGTCCAACAAGGGCACCTTTCCAACCAGAGCACATGTCCAACCAGGGCACCTGCCTAACCAGGGCACCTGCCCAAACAGGGCACATGTCCAACCAGGGCACCTGCCCAACCAGGACACGAGTCAACGAATAATTACTATTGGACGCGGAGCTCTCTCAGCTTCAACAAATTTATCAACCCACTGTTTATAAAGTTCAGGTATCATATAAAGCTAACTGAATTCACACAAAAATGTACGTTTATGTAAACATCGATTGATGATAGTTAAAAAGAGTATTTACACTTGCACACATCACTGAGTTTATTATATAGTAGCCTATTTACAGAAAATCACAAGTGCTTCGGAGTATTTGGATTTTCATAGATTTCTATTTTTCTTTTTTTCTTTTCTTTTTTTGTTGAGGCGTTGTACTTGTGGAATTGTTTGTAGGATTAACTTATTAACATGTCATCATAATAAAGCTGAAAAAAATTGCGATCGTATGATGCATGAATAACAATTTTGTTGTTTTACATTTTTTTTTTTTAAATTTTAGTTTTAAATAGTCTTAAACTGCCTTGGGTCTGATGGTTAGTTTCTGGCAGTCAATGGAAACGCAAACAATCGAATTGCAAACCAAATCGAAAGTTACTAATTGATCAGATGTAAATTTAATTACATTTACTTACAAGCAAGTATATTAAAAAATCTGATAACTAATAAATAAAGTGACTGGAGTATTATGAAAGTAAAATATTTACAACATGGTCACTGAAAGTAAATTTTGAAGATGGGTTTATAATAAATTTAAAAAAAACAACATAAGAAAACTGTTTAAATGTCATGAAATGCTAATGACAGCTATTCTTTCAAAGCTGGTAGAGAGTTAAATGATACTAAAGACGGTCGTAATGACAATAAAAACGCCAATGATGGGCAGGTGCACGCTGCAGCAATGAAGGGAAATGTTACCTGTAAGGGGGAGACAAATGAAACATAATAAAATGATGCTCTCGAGTAGCATGGGTCTAAAGTATAGGCTAACAATTGTTGTTATTTCTTTTTCAAAGGAAAAAAAAAATTTGGTTACTGAATTTTTTCGCGGTACAAATGAATAAACATACACTATATATAAGAATGACCTGGGCTGATCATAATGCCAAAGAAGCGAAGCGATTTAAACATTTTCGGATTCTTAAAAAATGATAGTTATTTTCTACTATTTTACAGAAATAAAATAAATTTAAAGTTGCAAAATTAAAATGTATCCCCTTTTGTCGTGGTAAATATTTAAGTATTATTATTATAACTTACAAATACATTTAAAATAACAATAAATGAACTATTTCAAGGATTTTATCCGAGCTTGAAAGTTATGAGAAAAAATTATCAAAGATGTTGATCTAAGAATTACATCGTAGTTACATTTATCGGGCGAAACCCAAAGATCTGTTGTTTTTAGTGCATTTTTAGTGCGTTCTTAATATTGCGAAATTAAATTTTAAAAAAATGTTTGTTCTAAATAATCACGCTAATGACGTCATAGCGCGAATCGCCTATGTTAGCCGAAACTCGTAAGTCTCTTTGATTTAATAACCGCATGTTACAAATACTGATAATGTATTTTCCCCTTCTTAAAAGTACAATTAATAAATAAAATTGATTGCTTTTTGAAAATGTTAATCAACAAAAAAAAATTAACTTTATTTTTTTTAAAACATTTATATGGTTTCACTTTATTTCATATACTTTATTTAAATTTAACGTAATAAATGCTTAACCTTTCAATATACTTTTAATAAGCGAATGTCGTTTCAGTCAATCAGCGCAGTAAAACTCCCTAGCCAAATAGCATTCATCAATGCAATTATAACTCATCCAAATAAGAACAAACCATGCGAAGTGCAAAAAAAATTTATGTTTGCGTTAGTCGATGCTGCCATCCCGTGGATGATTTTATTAATTTTTATTTAAACCTGGGGTGGGGGGGGGGGGTGGTCGATACTTTCATATTGCCCCAGGCAGCATAAAATACGCCTACTAATAAAGGAATGAATTCCAAAAATAATTAACCTTCTTAGGTACATACATATCGGGGTAAGGAAATAGAATGCGTACATTTTCACATGGCGGTCAATATCTTTAAATCCAATCATATCACAGTTGTGAAAAAGAGCCTTTACATTCTCTTTTTACAAATAAACATATGTTAACCCATTAAAAAATAAAGGGCCCTTAACAAAACATGGGTACATTTATATAAGTATACGCATGAATATCAAAACTCAATAATTTTTTAATTTTGAAAAATTGCGATTGCTTAGGGTTCCCTTTAAAAAAATATATATATTTTTGTTTTTACTTCGCGAAAAGTAAAATGGGTTGGGGTTAGGGTTGGGGTTAGGGTTAGGGTTTAGGGTTAGGGTTAGGGTTAGGGTTAGGGTTAGGGTTTCCTTTCAAAAAAAAAAAAAAAAAAAAGTGTTTTTACTTTGCGAAATAAAGTGGGTTCATATTGTTATGAGAATAATAACACTTCCGTAAAAAAAAAAAAAAGAAAAGAAAAGAGAGAGACTTTCAACGCTGTTACAGACGTCAAAAACGGTTAAGAAATTCTTCTTTCGATAGAATAATTATTTGTTTTACGATTTTCCGACAATATAGTGGGGAAAAAAAAAAGGAAAACGTTTGGTTAAATTTTTAATGGAGATAGTAAGTCAGATTAGGTTAGAATTTTTTTTTTTTAAAAATCTTATATAGAGTTTGTGTTGTACATTTAGGATTCAAACGCAAGACATCTAACGTATTTCTGTAGCGTAGTTATCAGCCGTTAATGAACTCTTTCAGTGACAATAATGATTTAATTAGTGATCATTTAGATTTGGTAATTTAAGGTCATGTTTATAGAAGGAAAAAAGTTTTATTTTAGGGGCTCGAAAAGTGTAGGGTAGGCAAATCGTAAATAGCAGAAAAATACTTCTCAAAACTTTATGATTTTACAAACGTAAACATCATTACATAGATACTTATTTGTAAAATAAGGAATTGTGATGAGTTTTCGCAACAGCAGGTGGACATTTTTGCAAAGTACCTGACATTATTATCTCGATAAAATCGGGTGATATTTTCTAGTAAATATATATATATATATATATATATATATATATATAATGTGTTATATTTCAGACTTTAATAGTAAATTTATTGTAATCACCTAAATAAAACTTTCAAATTTGCCCATTTCTATTTATGTATGTGATGGTCTGTCGATTGGTTACCAGAAATTTTTTTGAAAGAAATTTCGTCAACGGAATATATATCGACGGAATTCTGGTCACACGGAAATTTTATATACTATACTAAGAAAAACATTTTTGCAAAGTACATGACATTATTATCTAGATAAAATCGGGTGATATTTTTTAGTAAATATATATATATATATATATATATATATATATATATAATGTGTTATATTTCAGACTTTAATAGTAAATTTATTGTAATCACCTAAATAAAACTTTCAAATTTGCCCATTTCCATTTAAGTATGTGATGGTCTGTCGATTGGTTACCAGAAATTTTTTTGAAAGAAATTTCGTCAACGGAAAATTTATCGACGGAATTCTGGTCAAACGGAAATTTGATCTACTATACTAAGAAGTAAAAACAAAAAAAATAATGCGGTCGAAAATAAACTTGAAGCCAAATTTTAACGTGTGAACTGAAAAAAAAGATTAGACCAAATTTCCGTTAAATCAATTTACAGTCGACGAAATTTCTTTCGATCAAATTTCCGGATACGAAGAATAACGTTTCATTTGACTTTTTTATGAATGGATTCAAAACATAGAAGTTTTGAAGTCATTATGCTTTTTATTTCGGAATTTTGTGCGTTTCTCCTATTTGTATTGCACAGACACTAAGGCCGTGGGGTAGCTAAGGCTGGAGTCACCCGGTGCGGAACGCACCTCCGCACCCCAGTGGCTACGCCACAAACTCTCTTAAGTATTTCAGAATCTATTGGCAAGCAAGGGGATCATTAGACATTGCAACTAAGTGAATGAAGTGTTAGAAATAACATAGAAAAGATCAAAATTTCAGTTTTAATTTTTAGATTCTGATATACAAAGTAAAAAAAAAAAAAAGAAAGAAATTAAATTACCGTTTGTAGTTGTAGACCATCTGGTCACTGCCGTTGTAGTAATCTCAACTGAAATAATGGACACAATTTAAAAATGACTGCTATCAATCAACCATATACAACAAAAGCTACAGTTAACTTTACCATACTCGACACAACACCAACAAACAAACAAAAAAACCATTTTAAACGTAACTCCTACAACACCAGGCGCGTCAATTCCCCCCCCCCTTTTTTTCCACGCAAGGTGATGGAAGCCAAGCTTCCTTCCCCTCCCCCTCACACACACCTTTTTGGAACCTTGGACTTGATCAAATTTGCTCTGTGACTCACGCCGGTCATGTTTTTTGGTGTTTAATGTTTTGGGTGTTTAATTCGGGCGTTCAATATGAATATTAGTTACACAAAAATTTACAGTTAAATTATTGTTCAACATTGTTAGAACATTGTTGACTATTCTATAACACTATTCATAACAAACTATTTCACATTTTTCAGCAAATTAAATTATCCAATCCTGGGACAATGAAAAAAAAAAAAGCATTTTAGTGGTCTTATCTATATTTATTTTGGTTTTCACCCTTATAACACGGTGATTGTTCTAGAGCAGTGGTTCTTAACCTGGGTTTGATCAAACCCCAGGGGTTCGGTGAGTCAGTCTCAGGAGTTCGGCGGAGGTCCCCAAAAAATCAGAAACAAAAAATCATATTTTATTTTTCCTATTAAGAAGGGTTCTGTGAATGCGCATATGAAACTGGTGGGGTTCGGTACCTCCAAAAAGGTTAAGAACCACTGTTCAAGACTGTGGCATGAAAACACGTGGTGTGCCATGCTATAGAGCAGGCCTGAACAACATACGGCCAGCCAGCAACCCTTTTGCGGCCCGCGAATTCACGAACAATTCTTTTTTCTTTTTACATTCTTAATAGCTTTTCTCCCCCCCCCCCCCAAACTGTCTTATTTTCTTTCAGCCCTCACAAGTTTTTCATAAAGTATTACTGCCCGCCTTACATTTAGAGTTGTGCAGAATGGCTATAGAGCGTGGGGGTTTTGTTTCATTCATTAGCACTATTTATATGTTATACCAACCAATGGAACACTTTTTCCCCTCCGAACTAACCGGTCACACCAAACAACTCCATGGTGACAAATTAAATATTGCTGAGTCCTTGACGGACACTGGTCAGAGAGTGTTTGAATGCAATAGCCAATCACTATGATCTTTTTTTCTATTTTTGTAATTGTTTTATTTTTTGTTTGTTTCTGTTTTGTGTGTGTGTGGAGCTAATACGCATTCGGCATGCAGTGGCGTCAATAGAGATTATGATACCCGGGGCGGTCCAGGATTATGGGGCGGGCCAGGGTTATGGGGCGGGCCAGGGTTATGGGGTGGGCCAGGGTTATGGGGCGGGCCAGGGTTATGGGGCGGGCCAGGGTGATGGGGCGGGCCAGGGTTATG
>CAXITT010000488.1:181981-214741 GCA_964033795.1 Lymnaea stagnalis
GGCGGGCAAGGGTTATGGGGCGGGCCAGGGTTATGGGGCGGGCCAGGGTTATGCTGCGGCACTTCAGGAAAACCCTAAAAATTATATCCAGTTATAAGCCATATGTAGTGGCGTACCTAGGAAGTTACGGACGGCACCGGGTGACACCAACGCTAGCGACACCACTGACCCTATGTAGTGTGTGCTGTGGACCGACAATTACAGCCTCCCTACCCCTCCCATTCCCCTACACCCTCAATTTATCAATTATTCTCCATCTTTTTTATTCCAATCACAATCACCGACGTTCATGTGTAGCCAATTATTCAATGACCACGTAGTCCAGTTGTTCTCAGCCTTTCTTATGCCGCGACCCTTTAATACAGTCCCTGGTGTTGTGGCGACCCCCCAGCCTCACAATTATTTTCGTTGCTACTTCATAACAGTAGAATGTATGTGTTTCCCTATGGCCTTAGGCGACTCCTGGGGAAAGGGTTGTGCGACCCCCAAAGGGGTTGCGACCCACAGGTTGAGAACCGCTGACGTAGTCAAATAATTTCAGCTCAAATGAAAAAAAAAAATCCCCTCCCCCCCAAAAAAAAAATGAAGACTTTAGAGATATCTAAAATTGAATAAAATTAAGACAATTTAGAAAATATAATATAAAGAACACTCAACATTAGAAAAGTAGAAAGGGATATACATATATAGTCCTACTACCTTTTTTAGTGGGCGTGGTCGTTTCTGTGGTCGTGGTCGTGGTTGTGGGCGTGGTGGTGGTCGTGGTTGTGGGCGTGGTGGTGGTCGTGGTTGTGGGCGTGGCGGTGGTGTTGGTTGTGGGCGTGGTGGTGGTGGTGGTCGTTGGCGCGGTGGTAGTTATCTCGGCTGAAAAATAAGAAATATTTTCAATGTACAGATCAAAATTCATTTGAATGCAGACGCATGCTAAATCCAACATAAGCCATTGATCGAATTTCTGAGATGATTGCCCCGACCACATCTGATGAAGTTAAAAGCGTAGGTACGGTGGCGAGATCAGCTTCTCTGCTATCAAATTTTGAAGTTCGTAGTGTCGTCGAAAATGCCTTTTAAAAAAAATAAAATATATTTGGGGAAAAAAAATATTCTCCTAGCTGGGACTCTTTTACAGATTGTGTAAGACATACTGGTGATGTCTTTAATGGTGCAAAGTTTGAATTTTCTAGAATGTCTTCAAGTGCCTAGTTATTGAAATTGTTTTGTTTCGTTCTTATTCTCTCCATACTAACCCCAGCTCACGCAAACAATTGAATTTTTTTAAAGAGTTGAATGCCACTTCTTTTTCTTTTTTAAGGTGGCAACAAATATTTTTAAAGTCTTGTTTAAAATTATTGTTCTTAAACCAAAAATAATGTTCAAAGTATATATGGCTTACCACATGCATTAAAGTTGATCAAAACCTTGTTTTGATCAATTAACGCCTGTTTGAAGTCAGTGGCACAATCTGTGGCAGTGCCGAGACAGGATTCCATTATCCTGAAGTCACTAAAGGAAAAAAAACAAAAAACAAGGTTCAATTTAAACGAAATTTGAATGCGTCTTTGAGATGGGAAAAAAAAATTTGAAAAACATAAGAAGAAGAAAAGAGAAGAAACAAACTTACAGACGATTTGATCACATGTTCTTAATTTTTACCAATTGGACGCGATGAAAAAAAAAAAAAAGTGATTTCAACACCACATTTCACATTATGACGTCATTTAAAATCACCACTCTATCCAGCTTACTTGGCACAACTTATTGGCCATTGCTAAACGAATGGCATCACAAAAGCACGTTACAACACACGCTGATCGCGACGCTGCAAAAAAAAAAAAAAAAATTGGTTTCCACGTGTTGGATGTAGAGTGATCCAGGAGTGGATAAAAGCGTACATGATCCATCGGACAATGTCTTACCTGCACAGCAGTAGATCGTTGGAGACGTGAGCTTTACTCTGCGCTAAGAATTGGACGGCACACCCCTGGCATGCTGAAAAACAAGGACACTTTAATGAGTCTTTTGTTGTTTTTTTTAAATAACTGTTTCTTCTTAAGTATATATATTTGTTTCTGTGTCTCTATTAAATAAATTGTAATGATTCGTTATACATATAAATTTAAACAAACAGAACTCTTTTTATTCTGAGCTACATTGACTTAAATAATAATGATAATATTAAAGATTATTTGAAAATCACGCTTCATGCCCAAAGGTTCGAATCGTGGTACATACCACATTGACGTACAAAATGCAACATACTACAAAAACTACATACGAGAAAACCCATTCTAAGTCTTTCATAACTTGCAACCATAAACAACACAGGCCAATATACATCTACAAGATAATAGCTAGATAGGCAACATCAACCCAGCAGGTGATTGCGAAATAGATAAGTCTTCAAATCAGTTGTGAAAGACTCCAGTGTCTGGTTGTTTCTGAGAGCGATAGGAAGGGTGTTCCAAATTGTTGGGCCAGCAAATGTGAATGTGCGTCCCTCGAAAGTCTCAAGGCAAACACGTGGTATCGAGAGTTTGCCACTATCGGATGAGCGGAGTTGTCTAGTGGGTACACATTGAGATCATTGAACACACAATTTTTATTTTTTAAAATTGAAATTCAGCAGTTCTTTACTTTATTGTATCGTCTGCTGAAGAAGGCATCTTGCCGAAACGTCCATTAAATTGTCTTGTTTTTTAATATCCAAGCCTATAAATATTTCGTTATACCGAACATATCTTGTTCTACAATTCTTTTGCTGCCCTCTCTTCTTTTGCTGCCCTCTCTTCTTTTGCTGCCCTCTCTTCTTTTGCTGCCCTCTCTTCTTTTGCTGCCCTCTCTTCTTTTGCTGCCCTCTCTTCTTTTGCTGCCCTCTCTTCTTTTGCTGCTAATTCTTTTTAATTTAAATTGAATTCTGTTTTTATCTTTTTTTTTTTAGCTCGCTGACGAAGGCTTCCTGCCGACACGTTCCTTGTTTTGCTGCATTCCTTGTTTCAGGTTTGACTAAATTTGTTTTACTCATTTTCACTTAACATATCTTGTTCCACTAAATATATCTTGTTTCACTAAACATATTTTGTTCCACTAAACATATCTTTTTACAATAAACATATGTTGTGCCACTAAACATATCTTTTTTCACTATTTATTTACTGCACGTGGCTTGAACGCAGTCCTTCACATATTATACACAATTTTAAAAATGGCCAAGTAGATTAGGGTGACCAAATCATGAAAGGAAAAAAACAACGTTTCACACACAAAAGAGGGCTTGGGGGGGGGGGGGATACCCTTCAGCTAAAGAGGGGTCTGGAGGCCCCCGCAGGAAACAGTTTATTAAAATATGCTCATTTTAACTATTTTGAGACTTAGAAATCTTTTTAAATTTACCTTCACTTTTGTAGTTTAATTTAAACTCTGAGGCATATCATAACCGAAAACCATAATTTTGCAGTGAATATTGCAGGGACACTGTCGCTTACGCAGCGTCGGCAGAGTTGTTTGAGGAGGAACAGTGCAGCCATCACGAGAGCCCACATCATTACTGGCACTGGCTGCACAGCTAGCCCACATCACTAATGGCACTGGCTGCACAGCTAGCCCACATCACTAATGGCACTGGCTGCACAGCTAGCCCACATCACTAATGGCACTGGCTGCACAGCTAGCCCACATCACTACTGGCACTGGCTGCACAGCTAGCCCACATCACTAATGGCACTGGCTACACAGCTAGCCCACATCACTACTGGCATTGGCTGCACAGCTAGCCCACATCACTACTGGCACTGGCTACTCAGCTAGCCCACATCACTACTGGCATTGGCTGCACAGCTAGCCCACATCACTAATGACACTGGCTACACAGCTACTCGTTAAGTTATACTATAAATTAGCAAGTTTTAGAGATTTGAAAATGTGTTTGGTCTTAGAAACGGGACATTTAGGCGTCCCGAGAGACTTTTTCGGGACACCGGGTACGATCGTGAAAAAACGAGACAATCCCGTTTTTACGGGACGTTTGGTCACCCTAACTTAGATAGGCTCAACGGAAACAACTAAATATACCCCCAGGTAGTATTACATTTCAATTGAAACACATCTAGCCCATTAAAGCAGTACACGTGTGAATACCGAAATAATTCGAATTAAGCATTGGCTCTGAGACAAAGGATATAACAGACTCTTTTGTCATCAAGTTCTTCATATTTACAATTATTTCACAAAATGATAAATGTTGTTCCTGTAGACATATTGGGGAATTCAATTTTTAAAAAAAAAATCAAGAAAATCCTCTGTACTTGGAAATGTAACACAGAGTTGAATTTGAACAGTTTTATAGGTGAACACATTCACCGACTTATTTGCAGGGTCAGAGAGTAGCTTTTATTTAGATTATTATTTTTTTTTAAATCTTTGTTTATTGTGTTTACGTTTTTTGACTGTTCTGTACTGGCTGATTATAGAGATATTTTGTTTGGATCTTCTTAACGATATGATATGCCATAACGTACCACTACTTGTTTGTATTAAAGTCACTATGCAATACTGTAAATTAAGTTAACTTACTTTGTACCGGAGATGTAGTAGCTGAAAAAAAGACAATGTGAAATAAATTCATTTAATTATTAATGAGGCATCTTTAAATAACAGTTGTTTTGTTACATCGTTATATTTACAAAGTACAGTGGCACCCCGCTATAACGCGATGATTTTTGTCCATCAAATCGGATCGCGTTAAAAGCGGGTTTGCGTTAATGCGCGGTTTCACAATAGTTCTACCGGAAGAAAGCCTCGTTTTCGGCATTAATTTTGATACTAGTTTGAACGTGGTTCCGTTTAGGGGCTCATGTTCTACGATATTTTGAAAAGTTTGTGATTTTTTCGCTTAAAAAAATGGCTTTCCAAGCAATGGATAAAATTTTCAAAGAACTTAGGCCTGATGGAGTAAATGAATTTCACATTTCGGGAGCCATGCTACGACCGCGTTATATCCAAATTCGCGTTATGGCGGGGGTTCACATGATTTGCGAATTAAACGCATTTCAAGCCTTTTGTTCCATCAGACTTTTTACGTCAACCTGAAATCAACAACTCCGATTTATAACTCCAAGTTTTTTAAAAGCTTTACTTGTTAAGCATACCGAATGATCAGATACTCGGCGCATAGTCGACCATAATTGTTCACTAAATCCATGTACACTTTGCAATGGCTAACACCTCTGAATCAAATACCTGTTAAACATTTTTTTCATTAAGGGTATACATTTAAATCATATCAACGTTTTGTTTCAACATCTGTAATAAAAATCGATCATTGCGCACAAATCTTACTTATTTAAAATTCATAAATTCATTTCTCAAAAAACAACACCAGGTGTCAGTGTTTAACACCTTCGCATTGTCCTCATTGGTAATGTCAGTGTTTAACACCTTCGCATTGTCCTCATTGGTAATGTCAGTGTTTAACACCTTCGCATTGTCCTCATTGGTAATGTCAGTGTGTAACGAGTGGTGAATACCCCACAGGTGGAAGTGGAAATTGGAAGATTGATGGGTGGGGAGTCGTGTGATTGGGATTCCGGGAAGTCAATAAATTAACGTTTCAAAAGGAGGAGAGCGGTGTGGGGAGAGTGCATCGATAAACCTTTTTTTTTTTTTTTTTTTTTTTTTTTTTAAATTTTATGCTTTTTTTTTTTTTTCAAATCCAATATTTTCAAACATTTTTATCTCGTTTATTTTAAGTTTTACCGTACAACATTGAATCTCAAGATATACACAATGCACGAAATTGTACTACAATTTTCTAGACGTCAGCACAGACAGTTCGGTTGTTTTGGTTTCTTTTTTTCTTTTTGGATCTATTTTTTTTTTCGAAGTGGCTATTCGGACCCGGGTCCGAGAAGTTAGATGTTGGGATTATAATTTTTAAAAAAAAAATATTGTCAGGTTGTAAGATAAAATTTGGTATCAAATGATTGAATGGATTATATCTTTGCAAACTGAATTCTTCAGTTTAACTTAAGCAAACCCCCACAAACGACATCCAAATAGCATTGAGTCTCAAGGGACCCGGATCCGAATAGTGGCAATGCGTTTCCGATTCCATTTTGACTAAATGCCATTCGAATGTCATTTGTTGTAGTTTATTTTAGTTAAACTTAAGAAGTAAGTTTACAAAAATATTGTCCATTCCATTATCTTTATTTTGATACCAAATTTTGTCTTACACACCCTACAATAATATTTTAATATTTTTTAATAAACCCAATTTCTCACTTCACGGACCCGGGTCCGAATAGCCGCAGACTTTTTTGGTGCTTCAAATAAAAGCCCGAGGCGTGGTTGGGTGGGGGGGGCTAAGGGAGGTTAGGATAGACCAGTTTTAAGAAAATACAACTTAGTACATACGACACGTGATTCCCTGCTGATTAGTGACTAACGTTCTGATCTGATTAATCTGGTCGTTCTTCTGTGCTTCTGCGAGGCAGGAGATGTTCCGTACGCAGGCGTCGAAGGTATTCACATCACTGGAAATAGAAACGAGCACCAGTTAGAATTTACTATTGTTGAAACGGCATTGGGGGGAGGGGTTGAGGGGAGGGGGCGCCGGGTGAAAACCCACCCTCCCCAAACCCAGCGGGCACCAGAGTCGTTACTTTTTTAAATTTCAAATGTTTTGTGTGTGAGTAGAGGACAGATGACTTTTCCAGTTGCGTATGTTTAGCTAGCCCCTGGCACCTGTGTGTGTATTTCAGCTCTATGTGTGAAAGTGATAATCTGTCCGATGGGTCAGTTTCCGCCCACACCGTGATACATCCCAGTTCATTAAAAGGCTAAATTTTTCCATTTCATGCACTAGATCAATTTAAGTCAAGTGTGACGATGCCGGTATCAAAGTACATTTTGAAAGTTTGATGCCTCCGTCGAGCACGGCGGGCGGGTTACCCAATATAGCCTTTTGCTTAATTTGATTGACCTCGGTCGTCGACATGTTATTATTAAATGGTGTGGCGAGTTGAAAGAGCTGGTCAATACGGAGGGAATAGAAACAAGTCCAGCAGAAAATGAAACAACCCGTGTCATCAGCAACGAGTCTATGTCCCAAGTTTCAGCTCGTTGGGTTGACGGGAAGTTGATCTTGTCGCCGTCCGACAATTTTGGCCAGCCAACCAGCAAGGAACACACTTGAAGTTAATATAAAGGGCTCACATTTAACCTCGCCCCCCCCCCCCCCCACAAAACAAAAAAAAAAAAAAAAAAAAAAAAAAAAAAAAAAAGTGGAATTCACCATTTCAAGATGTGTTTAAATCGTAGCGTCTGCTTTTTATGTTCAAACACTCAACACAGTGAACACCAACCTTATTTTGTTCCAGATATACAATGTTATTTAAAAAGTAGATAGCAAATTTAAAAAAAATATGCGTTGTTCAACTAGGACTTAAATCAACAGTTTTCCGTTGCTTACTAATTCAGTGCAGCCTACAGGAGTCGAGGCAAAGACATGAAGACAAACATTTGAAAAGAAATGGTCCACTTACCCACAAACCAGCTGAGTGTTTGTAGCGTGAGTGTAAAAGGAAGCAGAAAACGCAAAGCCGCAAGCACCTGCCTGGCTTTGGTCTACACATTCTACCAAAAAAACAACAAAAAAAACAACAAATTTAACGATGTGAAATGGCATGACAATTTATTACCAACCATGTGCTATTTTATTTTATTTGCAAGTACTCCTCTATCGCTTTCGTTCACTATTACCCACCTCAACTCTCCTCTAATGAATCATTCTTTCTCTACCCCTTAAAAATTATTTCTCTACCCCTTAACCATTCTTTCTCTACCCCTTAACCATTCTTTCTCTACCCCTTAAACATTCTTTCTCTACCCCTTAAACATTCTTTCTCTACCCCTTAACCATTCTTTCTCTACCCTTTAACCATTCTTTCTCTACCCCTTAACCATTCTTTCTCTACCCCTTAAACATTCTTTCTCTACCCCTTAACCATTCTTTCTCTACCCCTTAACCATTCTTTCTCTACCCCTTAACCATTCTTTCTCTACCCCTTAACCATTCTTTCTCTACCCCTTAACCATTCTTTCTCTACCCCTTAACCATTCTTTCTCTACCCCTTAACGATTCTTTCTCTCTCCATTATTATGTGTTTAACTAAGACTAAGGGCCAATTTAAAACTTAAGTTAACTAAACTTAGACTCTTCCTTTATTTGTCTGTCTGCCTCCCTCCCCCCCCCCCAACACACACACAATTTTTCCCACTCTTTCTTTACCGTTCGTCCTCATGATTTCTTTTTCTCTCCATTTCACATTCCTTTTCATAATATACATTTTTTTTTCTGTTTTAAATAAACTTAATTTTGTTTCTCTACTTACGTCCATCAACTGTTCCTGTGAATAAAAATGCAATACAAGATTAGTCATGGTTGACCTTACAAAAAGTGAGCAACATAGTTAATAATAATAATAAAAAAAAGAGATAGTTATATATACGAATGATACAATTAATAGTCCTCCCCTGAATCCAAGCTGATGTTTCTCTACACACAGCCGGTAAAATATAATGGTTTGTTTGATTGGTCCCTACTCGCGATCAAACTATGACGTAGCCAATGGCCGAAGGTGGCCATCAGACGAATAAAAAGAGAGGTTTTCTGAAACTTTCATTTTTATTTTTAATGTAATTTGTAGATTTAAACACATCAGTAAAAAAAACAAAAAAAAAAAAAAAAAAACCTGTAAACTTTGGCAACAGCTTTTGTTACTTTTCCTTTTGCTTATTTCCGTTTTGCTGCAAAATCCGTTTTACTTTTCTTAATTTCCCCCCCCCCCCCCATATTCCACCCCCCTTTGTACTTAAAGTTAATTGTGGCCATTCATCACATGCAATATTGCACTACAATAAATATGACAATCACTACAATAACTTTGACAATCACTACAATAAAAATGACAATCACTACAGTAACTATGACAACCACTGTAATAAACATGAACCAGGGGCGCAGGAAGGAGGGTGCGGTTCACCCCGTGTGGCACTCTTTCCCTTATTTTGAGGGGTGCCTTTTTTTGGCCAACTGCAGAGATTTTTTGTTTCGTGAAAAAAAATAGGGGGGGGGGGAGCGTAAGCTTGACGCGCTCCAGTGGCACTAACCTTAGTTACGCCACTTCATTGTAAATGTGTCAACTTTGGTAAAGCGCGTTACTTCTACTTTGAGGCGTATTTTTGTTCAAAATCTCTAGATGAAACAAATGGATGATTTAATTATTTCTTGTCTTTAATCATTACAACTAAACAACTACTAAAGACGTCTTTCGTAAAAATCCCTTTTAAATGTAAAATCGAGCAACTGGGGGTGGGGGCTGAATATTTGACAAATCATGCATACAAGTTAACAATAGAATACCTATTAGTCCCCCCCCCCCTTTTTTTTTCCGCTCGCAATCGCACATTTTTTTCACGCCCCTTAACTATTTTAATAGTCTTATGACCCACCTGCTTTTCCACCACAGAATCATTTCACCAACTACTTCAGAAAACATAAAATATTACGCACCGAAAGCACTTGAACTATTTATTTTGTAAGAATCTCATTTGGCGCAGTTATCAAGGATTTTATTTGATCTTCCCNGTTTTTTTTTGTTCTCCCCCTTGAAAACCGGGAAAATCTTTTTTTTTTTTTTTGGGGGGGGGGGGGGTCTGGGTTAGAGGTTATCATCGGCTAGGAGTCTATGTGCCAATTTTCCTCTCAATTGCTTGAAGGGGGTCAATTAGCCATCTTAAGATTTTGCCAACCAGCCAGCCAGCGTCCCACGAAGAAAACCCAATTTAATAAGGATTTCAAAGGGGAATTGATTTGAAAAACATAAAACTATTTACCTAAAAACTAATATATTGTGCATGACAAATATAGGAAATGTCTGATGTGTGATTGACATATATAAAACACCGTGTATGTTTGATATAGCTCAATTATTATTTTTAATTGATGTAGATAAATTACTGTGTATGGCTGCCAAAGCAAAATTGCTGTGCATGGCTGATAGAGCTAAATGACTGTGTATAGCTGATAGAGCTTAATTACTGCGTCTGGCTAATAGAGCTAAATTACTGTGTATAGCTGATAGAGCTAAATTACCGTGTATGCCTGATAGAGCTAAATTATTGGGTATAGCTGATGGAGCTAAATGTTTGCGTATGGCTGATAGAGCTAAATTACAGTGTATTTTTGATGTAACTCAATTATTATATTTTATTGAGGTAGATAACTTACTGTTTATGGCTGATAGAGCTAAATTAGTGTGCATGGCTGATAAATTTAAATGACTGTGTATGGCTGATAGAGCTGTATTACTGTTTATGGCTGATAGAGCTAAATTACTGTGTATGGCTCATAGAGCTAAATAATAATCACTGTGAATGGCTCATAGAGCTAAATGACGTTATATAATTGATATAGCTCAATTAATATGTAGTTTTTATATTTATTAGGTTCTCTGAATGATTTGAAATAGATGCAATACCAATTTTTGACTCGATATTTATAGCTACAATGCTGCGAATTACCGAGGTAGCGAAAATGCGACGCAGTATTGATATAGCCAAAATGCTCTGCATTATTTACATAGGCTGGTTTAGAGGGTGAGGCATGGCCTCGCTACATTCAAGCCCTAAACGAGCTACCGTTGGGTAAAGGATAAGTAAACAGCTCTTAGTGTTGGGGGCCAGCTCAGGTCGGATGGAGGAGACGTCTGTGATCCACGCCTAGAGCAAACATGTGTTATAAGACATTTTAAAAGAAGCTTTGGGCGAACTGAAAATCTGGGAAACTGTGGATCCTACAAAATCTCGTCATTATTAGTATCCAACTGTCATAGTTTTTTTTTTTTTTTAGATATATTTATGGAGAATGATTGCCTACATCTGTGGACACTGTCGAATAAAATATCTTTTGTTTAATGTCATGACATTGCCGTAAAGGTGGCTTACAACGTGTGTTTAATGTCATGACATTGGCCTAGAGGTGGCTTAGAACGTGTGTTTAATGTCATGACATTAGCGTAAAGGTGGCTTAGAACGTGTGTTTAATGTCATGACATTGGCGTAAGGGTGGCTTAGAATGCTAATCAATGTCATGACATTGCCGTAAAGGTGGCTTAGAACGCTAATCAATGTCATGACATTGCCGTAAAGGTGGCTTAGAACGTGTGTTTAATGTCATGACATTGCCGTAAAGGTGGCTTAGAACGTGTTGTTTAATGTCATGACATTGCCGTAAAGGTGGCTTAGAACGTGTGTTTAATGTCATGACATTGCCGTAAGGTTATTTCGTTTTGCAGAATAAATAATTAAGGGGCATTGCAAAATTCGTTTTTAAATAATAGTGATTCTTTCCCTTGACAATCTTTCTGATAAGAGTTTTACTGAACACTCCCGCGGCTCTCACACCATAGTTTGGTCTTCCCCCGGAATTAGTAACGCGCGAAAATGATTTTATACAGTTTTGAGTGTGTTCATAAAAAAAAGGTGAACCTTCTAACATTTTCCCAATTAGTATATTTAGATTTCTTCTGTTATCCATCTTAAATGCATATCTTTTAATTTATCGCTTCTCCCTGATGTCCACGTAGTCTTCTAGTCACACTAGATATTTCACAGGAATGATAAGCCAAAGAAGAAAACAGCCCGAGGGATTATTATTTTTGTCACGTACTAATGCAAAATTACTTTAAAGTTGTAGTTTTTTATTCTCTATTCCTTGAGGGCCCACGATCAATGTATTGATCATTCTGGCTCCTGGTTTGAATTCAGAGTTGTATGTTGTAAGCATTGCAGTTAAAATACTCGAATGAGAGCCATCAGTTGACCAGGTTTATGGAGGATTGGTAGTTGCCATTAGACAAGCACCTCATTTTAGCCAGTTAAAAGGGATGCAGAAAGTACAGAATACTAGAAGACGGTCAACCATATTTGATGAGCGTGTTGATAAATACATGATACACAATGTATCTGGCTTGATGAATTTACTTTGTCTTATGCTTCAAAACAGACAGAAAGAAGCCAAAAAAAAAAAAAAAATTAAACAACACATAACAAATTAAACAGCCAGTAACAAAATTTTGACAGCCCCTGAAAAAAATTAAACAGCCCCTAAAAAAATTAAACAGCCCCTAATAGAATTTAAACAGCCCCTTAAAACAACGTTTTTCATATAAATCCTTAACAGGCAATTTTTAGTTATTTTATTTCATATTAATATCCCAATGACGCAACCACTTTTGCACTGCACATTTATTTCACCAACTATTTCAGAAGAAAAAAAGAAAATATTATCCACCAAACGCACTTCTCATTTAGTGCAGTTTTCGGGAATTGTATTCCGTGCAATCAGTGGCATCATATTTATTCACATTCTCTGTGAAAAACCGTACATTTTATTTTTGTTGTGTAGGGATATTAAGGTGGGGCTGAACTTTTGAAATCATGTGTTGTCATCGGTACCGAGAGTATGTGCCAAGTCTCCGCGCGATAGGTTGACGGTAAGTAAGTTAATTAGCCTTCCGAAGTTTTTTGCCACACACCCCCCTCAGCCAGAAAGAAAGACAGAAACACACGAACAAAAGCGAAGCGAATTTTTTTATAAGATGTTATTTACCCCCCTCACCCTCCCCCCCCCTTCCTTTTTTTTCACCCACATACACATAGCCCCGGCTTTAGAAAATTAATATTTGTGATGTTAAAAATTGAAATTAAAGGTTGATGAAAATCCAAATGTGATGTTTGGCATGGTGGGCTGATTTTTTTTTTAATATCAATTAAATAATGATGCGTTATTGCACAAGACCACTTTTCCAAGTCGGGTAAGATATACAATAATTACAGGACACGTCATTTTGGAACTATCGCCAAGTAATCCTAATGAATAACTTTAATTCCTCACTGAAATGACCGTTACTTGTGAACAGAAATAGTCGTCAATTTTAAAAAAATAAATAAAAGAAATAAATAAATCATAGGTCTAATGTGTTTTATTAAATTTTTTTTTTTTTTAAATTAAGTATCCTACATGGGGGTTTAAAGGGTTATTCGGAGATCTCGAATTTATAAAATAACACAGTAAAATAGCCAGAGGTCCTCAAAATTTAATGAAAACAGTAACGACAATCAATAATTTTAAGTTCATTAAACAATATACAAACAAGTGAAGATTGTAAAGATGTTAAAATGCAGGCCTATTTAAAAGATATTTGTAAGTTATTAAATTTTTCTATATTTTAGTATTTAATATTATGAATCCAATACAAATTTTAAAAAAAAGAAATTATTATGTCAACTAAAAGACCCACCACCTTATAAACACAATTATACAGAAATATTATGATACAATTATTTGTTTTACGATATTTTAAACTTACCTGTGAAAATAAGTAACACGACTAAGTAGAGATAAGTCATTTTTGGTTTTTGTAGAAGTTTGCTTAAAATGTAATACTAATTTATTTAAAATGTAATACTAGTTGTTTTTTTTTTGTTTGTTTTTTTAGAATGCCTGGTTGTGTCCTTGTTCGGGTGGAATCAACTGCAGAGCGACACACTGGAACGGCGGATGATCCAAGCTTTTTATTTGCCCACCCAACCGACGACACAGTGCTGCCGCCAAACGAGCGTCTGTCAGGAATTTCCAGATTTGGGATTCACATTTTATCCAAGTTCATATGGGACAGGCTGGATTGCCAATAGATAAGGGATGTGCTGGATAAAAAGCGATTAATCGAAAATAAGCTGGATAACCCAGATATTACGGGAATATTCTAGATAACGATATTTCTGCCCAGGGGCTTCACACCACTGTCATTGGAGATAGACTTGACAACAAGATCATATGTGATAAAATTTACAATTAAAAGATCATGGGTGAGAACAAAAGACATCAAGATCATTGTTGAGCTCAATGACACTCAGATCATGGGTGAGAGAAAAGACACAAGATCATTTGTGAAAACAATGACACCAAGATTATGGTTGATAAAAAAGACACAAGATCTTGGGTAAGACTAATAAACCAAGATCATGGATGACACCAAGATCACGGGTAAGAGTAATGACACTGAGATCATGGGTGAGAGTAATGACACCAAGGTCATGGGTGAGAGTAAAGACACCATGATCATGGTAGAGAGTAATGACTTCAAGATCATGGGTAAGATTAATGACTCCGAGATCATGGGTAAGAGTTATGACGACAAGATCATGGGTGAGAGTTAGGACACCAAGGTCTTGGGTTTAGAAAAAAGACACCAAGGTCAGGGGTGAGAGCAATGACACCAAGATCATGGTTGATAAAAAGACACAAGATCATGGGTAAGAGTTATGACAACAAGATCATGGGTAAGAGTTATGACAACAAGATCATGGTTAAGAGTAATGAAACCAAGATCACGGGTGAGAGTAATGACACCAAGGTCATGTGTGAGAGTTATGACACCAAGGTCATGTGTGATAGTAATGACATCGAGATCATGGTTGAGAGTAATGACACCAAGGTCATGGGTGAGAGTAATGACACCCAAGTCTTGGGGGAGAAAAAAGACATCAAGGTCAGGGTTGAGAGCAATGACACTAAGCTTATGGATGATATTAAAAGATTATTGACGATAAGCTGATAGTTCGATTAGGAGTGATGGCCTATATGATTAAATTATTGACTTTTGGCGTCATTGTGCCAATAGTTTAGACGGTGGAGTGGAAAAACATCTTTGACCCATTGGTTTGAGACCAAAATTGTGTATCAAGTTTGTTGACCGATTTGTGTAGCAAGCGTATGTACCAATTGTGTGTACTAAGTTTGTGTACTGACTTTGTATACCAAGGGTGTGTACCAAGATTGTATACAAAGAATGTGGGTCATGGGCTCGATATTCATAGTGTGTGATGATTGATGTTGTGAAAGAACATTTCGAATCCCCATAAGATAGGATAATAATTGGTCACAAAAGGTGATAGAGCCGTAAGTAAGGAGGATTGGAAGTGCTTTAATTACACCAACATTATGGTGGTCTCCACGGGTCTCTTTTTCAGCATTCGGAAATACTTGAAATTATCATTATTAATATTATCGGTAGTACGCTACACAGAGTTATGTGATAAACATGCATTTTGCCGTGAATGCCATCACTTCCGTCTCCAGCATAGAGCTCTTTGTGTCCAGCATAGAGCACTTTTTTCCAGCATAGAGCTCTTTGTGTCCAGCATAGAGCACTTTGTGTCCAGAAAATAACACTTTCTGTCTGGCATAGAGCACTTTGTATCAGACATAGAGCACTTTGTGTCCAGCATAGAGCACTTTGTGTCCAGAAAATAACACTTTGTGTCAGACATAGAGCACTTTGTATCAGACATAGAGCACTTTGTGTCCAGCATAGAGCACTTTGTGTCCAGAAAATAACACTTTGTGTCTGGCATAGAGCCCTTTGTATAAGACATAGAGCAATTTGTGTCCAGCATAGAGCACTTTGTGTCCAGCATAGAGCTCTTTGTGTCCAGCAAAGAGCACTTTGTGTCCAGAAAATAACACTTTGTGTCCAGCATAGAGCACTTTGTGTCCAGAAAATAACACTTTGTGTCAGACATAGAGCACTTTGTATCAGACATAGAGCACTTTGTGTCCAGCATAGAGCACTTTGTGTCCAGAAAATAACACTTTGTGTCTGGCATAGAGCCCTTTGTATCAGACATAGAGCACTTTGTGTCCAGCATAGAGCACTTTGTGTCCAGCATAGAGCTCTTTGTGTCCAGCAAAGAGCACTTTGTGTCCAGCATAGAGCTCTTTGTGTCCAGCATAGAGCTCTTTGTGTCCAGAAAATAACACTTTGTGTCTGGCATAGAGCACTTTGTATCAGACATAGAGCACTTTGTGTCCAGAAAATAACACTTTGTGTCCAGCATAGAGCACTTTTTTCCAGCATAGAGCACTTTGTGTCCAGAAAATAACACTTTGTTTCCAGCATAGAGCCCTTTTTCCAGCATAGAGCACTTTGTGTCCAGCATAGAGCTCTTTGTGTCCAGCATAGAGCACTTTGTGTCCAGAAAATAACACTTTGTGTCCAGCATAGAGCACTTTGTGTCCAGAAAATAACACTTTGTGTCAGACATAGAGCACTTTGTATCAGAGTATCTCGTGAAACACAGGTCAAAATAACACTTTGTGTCCAGCATAGAGCACTTTTTTTCCAGCATAGAGCACTTTGTGTCCAGCATAGAGCTCTTTGTGTCCAGCATAGAGCACTTTGTGTCCAGAAAATAACACTTTGTGTCCAGCATAGAGCTCTTTGTGTCCAGCATAGAGCACTTTGTGTCCAGAAAATAACACTTTGTGTCCAGCATAGAGCTCTTTGTGTCCAGCATAGAGCACTTTGTGTCCAGAATAGAGCACTTTTTTCCAGCATAGAGCAATTTGTGTCCAGAAAATAACACTTTGTGTCCAGCATAGAGCACTTTGTGTCCAGCATAGAGCACTTTGTGTCCAGCATAGAGCTCTTTGTGTCCAGCATAGAGCACTTTTTTCCAGCATAGAGCACTTTGCATAGAGCACTTTGTGTCAGACATAGAGCGCTTTGTCTGCGGCATAGAGCACACTTTGTCCTTAACATAGAGCACTTTGTCCCCAAAAGAGAGTAATTTGTCTCCATGATTGAGATCTGCAAATGATTTTTTAAAAATATTTTATTATCTGTCGTTTCTGGGTTGGCCTTGTCTGCCGAAGAAGGCTTCTCGCCGAAACGTTTCAAGCCTTACTATATCTTGTTCCACTACTTCCTTCACACTGCATGAACGCGGTCCCTCAGATATTATTGTCAAGGTACTACCATTTTTAATATTTCTATCACGTATGGCTTGAGATAAATTACTTTTAAAACAGATAACATCTGTAATTTATTGTCTAGGGGAAAAAAATTGTTTTGATTAATTAAGTAAACAAATACTGATTTTAAAAACCATGTTATGGTTTCATCACACTCATTCGCCCTGTTATACCCTGTGCTGGGCCCCCAAAATGTGAGCACATCAAAGTTTCCATTGATGTTACTTGTCTCGAGTGCCCTAAACCTGCATCATGTTGGCGAAAATGTAATATACTCTTTTCATTGTTGCTAATTGGCCCGTGTGTGGTAGCGAGTAGCGAGCGTAGTCTCTTGTGTTGACCATCTGAGACACTGCTAGTGCTAGCCGAATAATTCAATTACGATTGTTCATTAATCGATCGTTCATCCATATGAACTCATCCAGTTAATAATCCAGTTTCAAAATCATATTCTGTGATGAATATCGATTAATAGAGCACACATGCTACTGGAGGTCAAAGGTTACTTGGGGTCAAATTTTACTAACCGTCTTTTAAACGCCATAAAAGCTACTAGAGCAGTGGCTCTCAACCAGTGGGTCACGACTCCTTTAGGGGTCGAACACAAGGGTCGTCTAAGACCATCGGAGAAACACATATTTATGAAGTAGCAACGAAACTAATTTTATGGTTGGGGTCTTTGGGGGTCATCCCAAAATAAAGAACTCTATTAAAGGGTCACCGCATTAGGAAGGTTGAGAACCACTGATCTAGATAATAATCCATTTTTCCAAAATCATGTTCTGTGATGAATATCGATTACTAGAGGTCAAGGTTAAGGGAGGTCAAGGGTTACTGGGGGTTAACTGTTACTCACCGTCAGATTGGAAAAATTGTAAAAGCTTTAACGGGACCAACTAGAGGGCGTTCGATTGGACTAAATTATCACGACTTGTTGACTTATTGGCATTGACACGACTTGTTGACTTATTGACATTGACGCGACTTGTTGACTTATTGGCATTGAAGCGACTTGTTGACTTATTGGCATTAACGCGACTTGTTGACTTATTGGCATTGACGCGACTTGTTGACTTATTGGCATTGACACGACTTTTTGACTTATTGGGATTGATGCGACTTGTTGACTTATTGGCATTGACACGACTTGTTGACTTATTGGCATTGACGCGACTTGTTGACTTATTGGCATTGACGCGACTTGTTGGCTTATTGGCATTGACGCGACTTGTTATGTAATAAAATAATATGTTATCCGTATGGAGAAATTAATCTTTCATTTGAGTATATGGCTTGTACACAACAAAAGACGATACCACATGTAAAATACAATAACAAAGAAGATGATACCCAAACTAGGGATAACTACAATTAATACATTTTATTATGTTAATAATGAATAGCAAAATCAAAAAATAAAATAAATTTAAAGCTATTGACTTACAGGTCAATGGTTTGCTTGTACCGGTACAATGGTTTGCTTGTACCGGTACAATGTTGAAGAAGATAAAATGTTGTAAAAAGCACAATGATGAAAAAAGGGAATCTCCAGACACACAGATCCAATGTTAGTAAACAAATATCCGTCCCGTATGGCAAATCTCTATCGTAGAATAGGGCTGTCCCAAAATATCTCTCCCTTCATTTTTTTGTCTGTTTACTGATATTTATGTTAAGGGCTTACACATTCTTTTCCTTTCCTGATACATCTAGATTTCTCTACAGGATTCTAATAATACAGACAATAGATTTTATTAGTTGTAAAAATGGTCAAGAGAACTATATTTAGTTAGCCACACCCTAAATGCGGTAACGAATTTGGGGTCACCTAGAGTTCATTTAAAGGGAAAGATGATGTAAACAATTCGTCTGCATAACATGAAGAATATATGTTACATAAAGCTTTCTTTTTCTGGTAATTTAACCAGTACATTTCTAATAGCATTTCTTGTACAAGAAGATTTTCTTTTCAAGTGTTACATTTTGTTACAAGCTTTTTGCTGTAATAAATAGATTTCATGTACCCGCAAATTTTCTCCAACCAGAAAAATGCTTGAATCAGAAGATGTCTTGTTTGTGTGTGGGTCAAACTTACAAACAATTCTTTTAAATGGTCCGATGAGGGAGTTCATTTTAAAAATAATATAAATTTAATTTTTTTTTTTTTTAACCAATGCCCTAAAGACGATTCAGTAATATTTTGGGATTCGCTCGGTTTAAAAAGGGTAGGTGGGTCGTGTCACGTGGTGTTGACGTCACTTCACTGACCTCAGATCCGGGTGGTAGGATGAACGACGACACAGGTGAGCTGTTTGATGAACGACAGCCGGGAGTGTGAGAAAAGGAGGCTGGAATGACATACGAAATGTTGGTGCAACATACTCTCAGCCATTCATCGACAAGGGAAAGGGGAGGGGGAAACGCAAACATGTGCACATTCGACAGGTAGTGTTGTGTGTACACACAAAAGGTAAGTAGCGCGCACGGCACTGCTGTGTGCAATAGACCATACAGGAATTTTGGAGGTATGGATTCTAAATTTTGAGATGTCATCACGAAGGTGGTAGTCTGGTCATCTATACAGTTGGTTAGGTAATCAAAGTAGTTGGTCTGTTCATCAAAGGTGGTTGTAAGGTTATTCGAGGTGATGGTCAAGTCATCAAAGCAGTTGGTTAGGTCATCAATGTAGTTTGTCTGGTCATCAAAGGTAGTGGTATGGTCATTAAAGGTGGCGGACAGGTCAGTATGTTTGCATCCCCCCTCAACTAAAATTAACGATTGCTGTCGATCATGTCCACAAAACTGAAAGGTATTTTGTGCCACAGTTGGTTTCGTCTTGTTTATTATTCCCATCGTGTTACGAGATCAATCCAATGGGTCAAACGGTTCCAGCACGGTGGTCAAGCGATCCCAGCCCGGAGGTCAAGTGATCCCAGCCCGCAGGTCAAGCGATCCCAGCCCGGAGGTCAAGCGATCCCAGCCCGGTGGTCAAGCGATCCCAGCCCTGTGGTCAAGCGATGCAGCCCGGTGGTCAAGCGATCCCAGCCCGGAGGTCATCCAGCACGGTGGTCAAGCCATCCCAGCCCGGAGGACAAGTGATCCCAGCCTGCAGGTCAAGCGATCCCAGCCCGGAGGTCAAGCGATCCCAGCCCGGTGGTCAAGCGATCCCAGCCCTGTGGTCAAGCGATGCAGCCCGGTGGTCAAGCGATCCCAGCCCGGAGGTCAAGCGATCCCAGCCCACGAGACTCAAGTGATCCCTGGACTGTGGGTGGCCATGGGTCCCTATGCTGGCTGTGCCCATAGCCACAAAGAGCCGTAGCCCATCGTTGCGTCATAGCTAGTAAAACTCAGAGGAGAAACACATGATACTTTTCAAATGTCATAGGTGCATTGGCGGGCTCCCAAGCAAATCATGATTTTGAAAAAAAAAAATCTGAAGGGTTATTGTTTAAAAAAAAAACAACAACACTGACATTACACTTTAAATATTAAAGTGATTTACTGAAAATTGTTTTTACATTATACCCATACATTGGCCGCATTTTAAATCTGAATTTTGTGTGTGTGTGCCGAGAAAGACTAAAGCACACTTGTTTTATGTTGATTTAGTGTATATTCAATCTTTCCAATTGGCCTACATCGATCTTGCTCTTTCAGGTCCGCCCGTTTGTCGTGGAGGAATGTGTGTCTCAAAATGCTGCCTTTTGTTGAGTATCGCATTAGTTAGAATTGTTGACTTTTTTTTTTCTTTTGATGCTCTCCTCTGTGCCATAGTTGGGAACCCCCCACACTTATTGGCGATATGTAGAAGTCAGACAATGTCTGATAATTGGAATAAAATATACCGGTGAATTAAATGATGCTTCGCGTTTTTCCTTAAATTCATAAAACCCTTTCTTCTTGTTATATTGGGCCCTAAATGCCGTACCTCAATATATAGAAAAAAAGTGACGACTAGGGCGGCCAGCCCCCGAACCGTTCCTACGCCTGAATCTTGAGTTTCTGATGTTCAAATTAACTGAAGGTCCATGCACTCCTTAAAACGTCTATTTTACGTAATTATTTGGCAATTTTTTTTAAATTTCACACATCAAGCCAAATAAGGCATGATATCTTTAGACTCTATCGTATACGCAATGAAATGCCCTACCCAAAATCTGTTGTAAAAATATACCTTAAAACTCTTTTTCTTGTCAAGAAGTGGATCACCTGGATCTTCATCCACATGATCACATTGCCCGTTGCGTGTTCGAGATCAAGGGCTTTATGTTTAAAGAAAAACAAAAGCCTGTTTAATTTTATTTTGCTACAAATTTCCGCCCCTAAAAAAGCGCAACTCTTGATATCCGCCCATATCGCTTATGCCTAAAGTCAGACTATGGCCTACCCCTAGAGTCAGACAGCCGCCCCTATGTCCTATACCTAGAGCCAGACAGCCGCCCCTATGTCCTATACCTAGAGCCAGACAGCCGCCTCTATCGCCTATACCTAGAGCCAGACAGCCGCCTCTATCGCCTATACCTAAAGCCGGTATTGAGTCCAGTCTACAGGTAATTTACTGCTGAAGGATAAACATCTGCGCTTGCTAGACCGAGACTCGCTTTGCCGATGACTCCTACGATTAGTCTGCCCTGAAAAAACAAAAAAAGTTGGGAACCGCTGTGCGAAGATAAGTAAAAATTAACTAAAAAAAAACCTAAAGTATTTCTACTATTTAAATCCCTATTAATGCTCACCGTTAATGCCACCCAGTTAACCATTTAGCGACGCCGCTGTCATCAATAGACGCAATTGTTTTTCGTTGTTGAGAAGTCTAAAAATAAACATTATTCCCGTAGACATGCGTGTTTAAACCTTTGCTCATAAATGTGATTTCTTTATTTTGTAGTGCGCTAAAGAAATCCGAAGAATGACGTCACCGTACCCCACTCCTAAGTAAACATCGACTCCCGATTCCTTTCATTTCACAAGGCAAACATTTCAACACCCAGAGCCTGTAGGTCGTAATAAGGGACGGGGGTGAGGTGGTGGGTGCTTTCAATCGGTTGTTGACCTAGTTTTGGATTTCAATACATTGGTACGCCATTAAGGTGTAGCCTTCATCTCCCGCACCCTCAATACATGGGTTGGTCATTAAGGTGTAGCCTTCATCTCCCACACCCTCAATACAATGGTTGGTCATTAAGGTGAAGCCATCATCTCCCACACCTTCAATACATTGATTGGTCATTAAGGTGTAGCCTTCATCTCCCACACCCTCAATACATGGGTTGGTCATAATGGTGTAGCCTTCATCTCCCACACATCAATTAATCCCTCTAAATATAAAGGATATTGGTGGGAGAATAATAATTGAATCTGAAATTTAAAGAAGAAATCAATTCAAATCAATTTTTTAAAATAATATTTCGAAGTTGCGCCACGATATCCCGAGTGGGCCACGTGCAGGGGTGACCACAGTATTGTGTGTGTGCCTTGATTTGGCCTTGTGTGGGGGCCTTGTGTGGAGGCCTTGTGTGTGTTCCTTGTGTGGGTCTTCTATTGGTAAGGCTTTGTTTAAGCCTTGTGTGGCTGCTATCGCTTGAGGGGGTTACGAGCAGAGGAGACAACAGCCTTGTGTAAGCATTGTGTGGGCCTTGTGAAGGCCTTGTGTGGGCCTTGTGAAGGCCTTGGGTGGGCCTTGTGAAGGCCTTGTGAAGGTCTTGTGTGGGCCTTGTGAAGGCCTTGTGTGGGCCTTGTGAAGGTCTTGTGTGGGCCTTGTTTAGCCCTTGTGTGGGCCTTGTTGAGGCCTTGTGTGGCTCTTGTGTTGGCCTTACGTGGCCAGTGGTGCGACTTAGTCGATTGTCATTGGTGAAAGTAAAACGAATAAAAAAAGAGCAACCAGTGTTTGAACAAGAGATGAGGGAGGCATAGGCAACTTTTTTGTGTGTTATAGGAGTGTGGGGGAGGGGGGTCAGAAAAGATATTGCTCGGGTGGTTCTGTTGGCAATGCTCTGGTTACAGCACATGTTTATAAAGTTAATTTTAAGGCTGTTGCTATTCAGACCCGGTATCAGTAGTGAAAGGTTGGGTTCGTTAAAAAAAATATTTAAAATGTTATTGTTGTGTTTGTAGGATAAATTATCTAGACACGAACAATTTGTTTCATATAACATTATAAGTCAAGCTTTAATAATAATTTTACAAAATAAACAAGTATGCATTTCGGCACAAGCCTGCATCAGTACAACATCAAAACAATTAAATAAGTATAAATTAAATTTACATAATATATATATTATACATATATCCTACCTTAAAAAAAGGGGAGAAAAAATAGGAGTGGGCGAAAAAACCAGACAGAAACAAAGTAAAGAAGAATGGAAAGGAAGTGACTTAGAATAAAATGTAAAAAAACCAAACAGTAAAAAAGACATGGCAGTTACGTAAAAGTTGTGGATTTGGTTTATCCCGTATGGAGTCAACGTACCAAAAAATCTTTTTTCAAAATCAATTTATTCTCCATATAGATCCTATCCGATATGTTACTAGTATACAGTATACCAGTAAGTGCGATGTCTAAATTTCCATAATAGGTAGTGCTATTGAAATGTTTGGAGACCGGACAGAGAGGGCCTGTTTATTTATAATTGATGTTGTAGAGGTGTTCTCTAAACCGGTATGCAACGGGATGCCCTGTCTCTCCTACGCATAGTTTACCGCACGTTTCACAAAGGATTGTGTTAATCACGTTGTGACTTATCGACTTGTACAGGTAAAGCCATCTTTTATTCTGAATATTTCCAGAGGGAAAGTGATCTCATCAACTTCACTCACGTAAGATAAATTGTAGGTATCAAATGAAAGATAATTGGATGGACTATATGCTTATAAACTTAACATAAACTTAATTCTTCACTTCGTGACATCTTTATTTAATAATGGCAGATCTGTAATCAGGTCTGCCACCTACCTCTGTGACAACTTACCTTCATATTTGTGGATCTGACATAGGATTTATTTGCTGACGCTGGACGGTCTATTGACATTGTAACTTAAAGGGGACTCCAGGTAGATCCTGTAAATTAGACAAACGCTGCTTTAACGTTTTATATCTGAACCCCCCCCCCAACTCCACCCAACCCGGCTTACGAAAACCACAAATGCAGTGAAAAAACATACCCCACCCCTACCTCACCTCTACCTCACCCCTACCTCACCCTTACCCCACACCTACCCCACCCCTACCTCACCTCTACCCCACCCCTACCTCACCTCTACCTCACCCCTACCTCACCCCTACCCCACCCCTACCTCACCTTTACCCCACTTCTACCTCAACGCTACCTAACTCCTACCGCACCTCTACCTCACCCCTACCTCACCTCTACCCCACCCCTTCCTCACCTCTACCTCACCCCTAACTCACCTCTACCCCAACTCTACCCCACCCCTACCTCACCTCTACCTCACCTCACCTCTACCTCATCCTCACCTCTACCTCACCCCTAACTCACCTCTACCCCAACTCTACCCCACCCCTACCTCACCTCTACCTCACCTCACCTCTACCTCACCTCTACCTCACCTCTACCTCACCTCTACCTCAACTCTACCTCACCCTTACCTCACCCCTACTTCACCCCTTCATCACCTCTACCTCACCCTTACCTCACCCCTACCTCACCCCTAATTCACCACCAAGTTTTAATGTTGTGAAATTTGAGACGGGTCTGGTGGTGATAGTGATTTGAATTAACTCAATCAACTTTTTCTAGATCTACAAAGAACCAGAGTTGCTGAGCTAAATGATTATTGTACATTGCAGTGCATTTAGTCTAGTTCTCAGATTGTTGAATAGAAACTTTTTAAAAATTCTTATAAAGACACACTAAAAAGTAGAAAATAATTTTAAATTTCGTAATATGCATTACGCAAAGAAATTCTGTACAGAGTGGGAGTAAGGCACAATATGAAGGTAAATACTTGAACTAAATGCAGAAGAAACAAATTACATATGATTTTTTTTTTTTTTTTAATTTAAACGTTGTGAAAAAAAATATGCACACACTTTCTTTGCTTAATTTATTTAGTCAAATCTAAAATCATTTCTTATTTTCTTAGTGCTTATAAACTCGGCTTAAAATTTGATGATACATACTTGCCGGATTAGAGAGAAGAAAGAATTTCTTTGAAAAGAAGACATTTTTTGACAGAGATTGGTTGCAGAGTCCACATCCTACTCGATCTCTATGCACACATTTTGTCAGCATGATCGAGATTGGCGGAGCCCAAGTGTGATGCTAATTTTAGAATTTGCCTTTAATGAATGGATGCTATTTGTGAACAAAGTCTCAGGATCAGTCTATTTATTTTAAATTCTTTCGTTCCATTTCACGACAGTTGCGGAAGAAAAGACAAACGTTTTGATGACGTCATATTGTGGTGTATGAAGTTTGCAGACTACTCTTCCGAGAATGTTGGAAGAATTGTCTAGCATTGTGATGTAAACTTCATGAAGACAGTTCAATGACAGTATAAAACTAACACCACATAAAATGCAATTATTTTTCAAATTAAATCTATACTATGTGAGAAATAATTCAAGGTAGAATGATATGCCAAACCGCCATATAACCTTGTGTGGATTATTATATTACCGTGGTACACCAGTAAACCCTCTAACCTGACAACTTTGTAACTGAAGTAGTGGATTAATTATTCTAAAATTACAAGGCCACTTTAACAAGATAATTTACTTTAGTAGATAATATTTCAAAACATATACATTATACAAGTGAACAACACATGTTTCTTTGGGTTTGTTTTTTTTTAATGTTTAAACATTTACAATTGTATTTTTACAATTTAATTTTAGGAGGGAATTTGTTTTATTTAATAATTGAAATAAATAAAAACAAATAATTTATGGATGTTTCACCAAAAAAATTCGGCGATGACACTGTAAGGTCACCCTAGCGATCACTTTTAGAACCGCTAACTTAAACAATATCCAGCAATACGCAAAACTGTATAACCACCCTTTCGTCTTTCGGTGATTTCAAATGTGATTTCATAAGTTTTGGATAGGTTTGAACAATCACAAGCACAATGTCATTATCAACACTTTGTCATTATCAACACACTGCCATTATCAACACACTACCATTAACAACACACTGTCATAATCAGCACACTGCCATTATCAACACTCTGACATTATCAACACACTGTCAATATCAACACACTGTCAATATCAACACACTGTCAATATCAACACACTTTCATGAACAGCACAGTGCCATTGTCAAAACACTGTCATTATCAGCACACTATCATTGTCAACACGCCATCATTATGAACACACTGTCATTATCAGCACACAGACATTATCAGAACACTGTCATTATCAACACATGGTCATAATCAGCACACTGTCATTATCAACAAACTGTCATTATCAGCACACTGTCATTATCAGAACACTGTCATTGTCAACACACTGTCATTGTCAACACACTGTCATTGTCAGCACACTGTCATTATCAACACACTGTCATAATCAACACACTGTCATTGTAAACATGCCATCATTATGAACACCCTGTCATTATCATCACATTGCCATTATCAGCACATTGCCATTATCAACACCCTGTCATTATCAGCACATTGCCATTATCAACACACTGTCATTATCAACATACTGTCATTATCAACACACTGTCATTATCAACAAACTGTCATTATCAACACAATGTCATTATCAACACACTGTCATTATCAACACAGTGTCATTATCAGCACATTGTCATTATCAACACACTGTCATTATCAACAAACTGTCATTATCAACACATTGTCATTATCAACACACTGTAATTATCAGCACATTTTCATTATCAACACACTGTCATTATCAACACACTGTCATTATCAACAAACTGTCATTAACAACACACTGTCATTATCAACAAACTGTCATTATCAACACACTGTCATTATCAAAAAACTGTCATTATCAACACACTGTCATTATCAACAAACTGTCATTATCAACACACTGTCATTATCAACACACTGTCATTATCAACAAACTGTCATTATCAGCACATTGTCATTATCAACACACTGTCATTATCAACAAACTGTCATTATACACACACTGTCATTATCAACACACTGTCATTATCAGCACACTGTCATTATCAACACATTGTCATTATCAACACACTGTCATTATCAACAAACTGTCATTATCAACACACTGTCATAATCAACAAACTGTCATTATCAGCACATTGTCATTATCAACACACTGTCATTATCAACAAACTGTCATTATCAACACACTGTCATTATCAACAAACTGTCATTATCAACACACTGTCATTATCAACAAACTGTCATTATCAACACACTGTCATTATCAACACACTGTCATTATCAGCACATTGTCATTATCAACACACTGTCATTATCAACAAACTGTCATTATCAACACACTGTCATTATCAACAAAATGTCATTATCAACACACTGCCATTATCAACACACTGTCATTATCAACACACTGTCATTATCAGCACATTGTCATTATCAACACACTGTCATTATCAACAAACTGTCATTATCAACACACTGTCATTATCAACAAACTGTCATTATCAACACACTGTCATTATCAACACACTGTCATTATCAACACACTGTCATTATCAACACACTGTCATTAACAGCACATTGTCATTATCAACACACTGTCATTATCAACAAACTGTCATTATCAACACACTGTCATTATAAACAAACTGTCATTATCAACACACTGCCATTATCAACACACTGTCATTATCAACACACTGTCATTATCAACAAACTGTCATTATCAACACACTGTCATTATCAACAAACTGTCATTATCAGCACATTGTCATTATCAACACACTGTCATTATCAACAAACTGTCAATATCAGCACACTGTCATTATCAACAAACTGTCATTATCAGCACATTGTCATTATCAACACACTGTCATTATCAACAAACTGTCATTATCAACACACTGTCATTATCAACAAACTGTCATTATCAACACACTGTCATTATCAAAACACTGTCATTATCAGCACATTGTCATTATCAACACACTGTCATTATCAACAAACTGTCATTATCAACACACTGTCATTATCAACAAACTGTCATTATCAACACACTGTCATTATCAAAACACTGTCATTATCAGCACATTGTCATTATCAACACACTGTCATTATCAACAAACTGTCATTATCAGCACATTGTCATTATCAACACACTTTTATTATCAACAAACTGTCATTATCAACACACTGTCATTATCAACAAACTGTCATTATCAGCACATTGTCATTATCAACACACTGTCATTATCAACAAACTGTCATTATCAACACACTGTCATTATCAACACACTGTCATTATCAGCATATTGTCATTATCAACACACTGTCATTATCAACACACTGTCATTATCAACACACTGTCATTATCAACACACTGTCATTATCAACACACTGTCATTATCAACAAACTGTCAGTATCAACACACTGTCATTATCAACAAACTGTCATTATCAGCACATTGTCATTATCAACACACTTTTATTATCAACAAACTGTCATTATCAACACACTGTCATTATCAACAAACTGTCATTATCAGCACACTGTCATTATCAACACACTGTCATTATCAACACACTGTCATTATCAACACACTGTCATTATCAACACACTGTCATTATCAACACACTGTCATTATCAACACACTGTCATTATCAACACACTGTCATTATCAACACACTGTCATTATCAACACACTGTCATTATCAACACACTGTCATTATCAACACACTGTCATTATCAACACACTGTCATTATCAACACACTGTCATTATCAACACACTGTCATTATCAACACACTGTCATTATCAACACACTGTCATTATCAACACACTGTCATTATCAACACACTGTCATTATCAACACACTGTCATTATCAACACACTGTCATTATCAACACACTGTCATTATCAACACACTGTCATTATCAACACACTGTCATTATCAACACACTGTCATTATCAACACACTGTCATTATCAACACACTGTCATTATCAACACACTGTCATTATCAACACACTGTCATTATCAACACACTGTCATTATCAACACACTGTCATTATCAACACACTGTCATTATCAACACACTGTCATTATCAACACACTGTCATTATCAACACACTGTCATTATCAACACACTGTCATTATCAACACACTGTCATTATCAACACACTGTCATTATCAACACACTGTCATTATCAACACACTGTCATTATCAACAAACTGTCATTATCAACACACTGTCATTATCAACAAACTGTCATTATCAGCACATTGTCATTATCAACACACTGTCATTATCAACAAACTGTCATTATCAGCACACTGTCATTATCAACAAACTGTCATTATCAGCACATTGTCATTATCAACACACTGTCATTATCAACAAACTGTCATTATCAACACACTGTCATTATCAACAAACTGTCATTATCAAAACACTGTCATTATCAAAACACTGTCATTATCAGCACATTGTCATTATCAACAAACTGTCATTATCAACACACTGTCATTATCAACACACTGTCATTATCAACACACTGTCATTATCAACACACTGTCATTATCAACACACTGTCATTATCAGCACATTGTCATTATCAACACACTTTTATTATCAACAAACTGTCATTATCAACAAACTGTCATTATCAACACACTGTCATTATCAAAAAACTGTCATTATCAACACACTGTCATTATCAACACACTGTCATTATCAACACACTGTCATTATCAACACACTGTCATTATCAACACACTGTCATTATCAACACACTGTCATTATCAACACACCGTCATTATCAACAAACTGTCATTATCAACACACTGTCATTATCAACACACTGTCATTATCAACAAACTTTCATTATCAACACACTGTCATTATCAACACACTGTCATTATCAACAAACTGTCATTATCAACACACTGTCATTATCAACACACTGTCATTATCAACACACTGTCATTATCAACACACTGTCATTATCAGCACATTGTCATTATCAACACACTGTCATTATCAACACACTGTCATTATCAGCACATTGTCATTATCAACACACTGTCATTATCAACAAACTGTCATTATCAACACACTGTCATTATCAACAAACTGTCATTATCAACACACTGCCATTATCAACACACTGTCATTATCAACACACTGTCATTATCAACAAACTGTCATTATTGTGGTGATTTGACTTTTAATATATTAGTGAGGAGTATCTCTCGTATGAGATCTCCTCTTGGCTCCTTGTCTAGGGGTACGTTATGTGAGCCAAACTACCACACAGACATAACACCTATCTATTTACATATAGTATAGACCGAAACGAAGTCTCAGGTAAAGGATAAACAACTATGAGTATTTATTGAATAATAATATTTACAAAATCCTCCTTTACACACTCCTGGTGCTTAACATATAATCATCAAACGGATTTTATCCCAATTAGAAATGTATATTACTGCAAAGCAAGTGTCTCTAACATACAAGCGGTATCATCATAAAATGCTAAATTTTGCTCAAGTTCTATGCTAAATCTTGGTGGACTTATCCTTTATAGTCCTAGTGATGATCTCGGTGGATCACAGTAAGGGAGTTCCTTCAGTTCTAGAACCGTGTCCCTGTTCCGGCCTTCGTAGCTGTTCTAGGCGTATCGAAGTCGGAGTTCCCGGTCGTAGATTCCGTGGAATGGCTGCGATGGGGAAAATGACTCTCCCGCGATGAATCGTGGTGGTGAGAGTGACTGGAACTCGAAGTCCTTTTGGTAGCTGACAGGTAGTTTGGTGTAGGATGTAGATCAATCCCCTAGCGTCAGCTCAAGGTAATTCGGTCCAGTAGTAGAAACCAGGTTAAAGGCAAAAAGATACAAAATTGGATCAGTATCCAAGCGAATAGCCATAAGCTGATAAGTCCCGTTCCACTAGCAACGAATTCAGATCGATGTATGGAAGGTGACATAGCTCGTGCATATACATCCAAATGGTGGATGGGATTATAAGTCTGATCATTGTCGGCGTAAGCAGATCTTGCTTCGCGACAATGTTGGACCAAGCAAACAATTCATCTAATAAAGTATGGGACATGGTAGCATTAACAATCATTAAAAGAATAGGTACATGATATTCGTATTGTCTTCTTTTTAAAAGAGACATGTGCACTTTAGAACAACACCTGCCATTCCCATGATGGAATGGCGGCGGGTCGTAGCACGTGGCAAAAGCAATAATAGAATTCATAATATCAATATAGATGAATATAGGCATTATTAGGATAAGATCAAACACGAACGAATAATATAAATACATGGGCAATAACATGATACCAAAATCATGGTTGCGTACTTACTAGTACTCTCGGTAGCAGTCGCAGTTAAGTATCTCGCTAGTGAAGTACTAATTCCAGTTACTTCAAGCGTTCACAACTGAGTGATCAGATCTTAAAAGACGTGTACTTGCTAAGTCCTAGGTTGCAGTTATGAATCACGCTAGAGAAGTTTCTAAGTCCAGATCCTTCAGGCGTTCACGGTCAAGTGAACATGATCAAAAAAGACAGACTGTTGCTTGTTCAGACTATTTATTCGAGTTGGGTGGCGATTAGGTGATGATTCAATTGGGTGATTCAAATGTTCTATGTTTTTCCATCCAATGACAATTACTTTCGCTGTTGTGGGTTTGACCTTCAACCCTCAAGGTTAATCGGACTGAGGTGAGCATCCTTTTTCAGGCTTTGGCGTGAGTTTTCTGTCTAGACAATGCAATAACAGCGAAGGGGCGCTACTCCTCTTTGTTGTCTCCAGGGCAGAAATGAGGGGGGTGACGGTATTAATTTCCTCAAGGTTTCTCGGTGGGATGGATTGACCGCAAATTGCACGCTCTGGGGGTGAGCGAACCGTGACAGGAATGCGATAACACAAGGGAACTCACTCGTGCTAAGCGACTGCGGGGCAAAACATAGGGCGGGAATGGTATTATATTACAGGGTGTTCAAAGGCGTAGTTGAGGGGAAAGAAATTTTATAAAGTCCAGCTCCAAATCATCACAATTATCAACACACTGTCATTATCAACACTCTGCCATTATCAACACACTGTCATTATCAACACACTGTCATTGTAAACATGCCATCATTATCAACACACTGTAATTGTCAACAAATGTCATTATCAACACACGGTAATTATCAACAAACTGTCATTGTGAACACACTGTCATTGTCAACACACTATCATTGTCTACACACTCTCATTATCAACACACTATCATTTTAAACACGCCATCATTATGAACACACTGTCATTATCAGCACAATGTCGTTGTCAACACACCGTCATTATTGTGGGAAATTGTGGTTAATTACCGAAGCATCCCACCCATTCCACGGAATAAATATGTCGGCAATTTATTTTGGGGAAAAAAAAAAAAAGTACAGGTATACCGCTCCTGTAGGACCCGGGGCCTAATTTTAGAAAAAAACAACAAAAAACCGGTTTTAAACCAGATTTCTAAAACCAAAAACCACAGTTTTCATCACACACACACACAAAAAAAAGAGAGAAAAGATTTTAACATTCCAGTTATAAATCATAGTCCGTGTATAGGGCGTAACTGCTGACGAACAAACACTTAAAAATATTTAACAAGTTGTCTCTCTTTGTATCTCATCGTTTATTGATTTATAAAAGGGCGGGGGGGGGGGGGAATCAATCATTTCCCAAT
>CAXITT010000488.1:214875-245445 GCA_964033795.1 Lymnaea stagnalis
CCAGATGACATCAGAGCTGTCATTAAATTGCACTATTTACCTTTGACGCCAGATGACATCAGAGTTGTCATTAAATTGAACTATTTACTCTTGACCCCAGATGACATCAGAGCTGTCATTAAATTGAACTATTTACCTTTGAGCCCAGATGACATCAGAGCTGTCATTAAATTGAACTATTTACCCTTGACCCCAGATGACATCAGAGCTGTCATTAAATTGCACTATTTACCTTTGACGCCAGATGACATCAGAGTTGTCATTAAATTGAACTATTTACTCTTGACCCCAGATGACATCAGAGCTGTCATTAAATTGAACTATTTACCTTTGAGCCCAGATGACATCAGAGCTGTCATTAAATTGAACTATTTACCCTTGACCCCAGATGACATCAGAGCTGTCATTAAATTGAACTATTTACCTTTGACGCCAGATGACATCAGAGCTGTCATTAAATTGAACTATTTACCTTTGACCCCAGATGACATCAGAGTTGTCATTAAATTGAACTATTTACTCTTGACCCCAGATGACATTAGAGCTGTCATTAAATTGAACTATTTACCTTTGACCCCAGATGACATCAGAGTTGTCATTAAATTGAACTATTTACTCTTGACCCCAGATGACATCAGAGCTGTCACTAGCTTGAGCTATTTACTCTTGACCACAGATGACATCAGAGCTGTCATTAAATTCAGCTATTTACGCTTGACCCCAGATGACTATTAAATAATTGTTAACAATTCAAATAATATACACGGGTCACCATTTTGATATGAAATTGAGGGGAAAAAAAATAATAAAAAAATAAAAAAATAACAATATTTTAAAATGCTAATTTATTATTTTCGTATCTTCTATTTTAAAGTCAGCTGATATTATTATGCACTGATTTGACCGCTGATATTTTGAAAACGATCAAAATTTTAAAAAAATATATTTTTATGTAGTTCAAGATGGTTAGGGCTCTTCTGCTGTTCATAAGAGATTAAAAAAAAAAAACAAAGAAATTGAGGTAACAGATTTGTATAGCTATTGTCATCCAAGTACGTGACATCAACAGTCGCTGGTTTCGCCAAGCAAAAAAGCATAAAGACAATGTAATTTTTTTTAAAATAAATTTTGTGACATTTAAAATTCAAAGTTCCTTTTTAATGTTATTTGATCACCATTACATTACAACTGTTTTATTTTCCTTCTATGGATTACATTTCAATGATAAATGATTAAATGGGAGAGAACTCCGATTATGTTAAATGTTTAACATTTTTCTAAGTTTCCTCCCATACACCATCTGGCTGGGTGCTCACCTAAGCTGACATTGCAAAACTCATCTTAACATGAAACTATAAATTGTTACCAACAACGTATGCACATTGGCATAAATTCCACACATGTTTTTAAATGATTTCGCTTAAAGATATTATTTTCGTCATGCATTAATGATAGCACAATCTAAACATTTATTTAAACATGTTTAACTAAGTTTTAATATATCTATATGTATATTTAAAATTATTTTTTTATCCCCTTTTTTTTTCTTCTTTGCTTTTTCTTTTTAATTTAATTTTTAATTTTTTTTTTTTTTTTCTTTTTTAATACTTTCGAATTCAAGGTTTTGGGCTCGAAACCTTTTTTAAAGAAAAGAAGAGTCCAGAAATAACGTTTAAAATATGACGTGGTTTGATTCCTTTGTTGTGTGCAAATTTGAAGTTTTAAAATTTGTGAGAGTCGTAAGATCGATGGGATCACTGTTTTTGGCGTATCCATTCATAACATGTTTTTGTGTAATCCACCAACACCAGTGTTACGGGGATAATTTAGCAAAAATTTTGGGAAACAAAATTAAATAAATATAAATTGTTTTTTTAATAGACAGAAATGGGAGGATGGGAAAATAAACAAAATGATTTAAAAATCTAAACAGTGAAACCTGAAAATAACGCAAAGCCTTGGATGCATATGTGGCGCTGTTTGCAGGGATGTTGATATTTGCAGAGTTAAGAAATTGTTCCGTACTAGGGTGAGTAATCGCAAATTCCTGGAACAGTGCTATTTCAAGGTTTCGTTATTTTCATGTTTACCTGTAGTAGCTCTTTGAATCTAGAGCTTTGTCTTGATGCCTTAAGTTTAGAGCCTGGCTGGTCAAAATCCGGCCCCCATAGGTCTTAAAAGGTGGTTTAAAAAAAAAAAAAAAAAAAGTTCAAAGCTAATGTCCCCTTTTTTTTAAGGCTACAAATGGTTATGTCAAAGGACCACACAACAACTACGATAAACTCAGGAATGCCCCCTGCGCCCCAGGGGGCATTCTCCCCTGTTATGATCACAAAGACACACTTGTTATGTTGTGTCCGCGGGCAGCCAAGACGGATGCACTGTCGCCAGGGGAATGGAGCAACAAGCCGCAAATATGACTTATGACTTATGAGCGAGGGCAATCGCAACATCGAGTCATTTCTCAAGTCCAGCAGGTGTCAGCAGAAACACGGCTCGGCAGACGCAGGCTGGACGTTTGACCATCTGAAGTCCTCCCCGGAGCCGACATCTGACACGGCGGGGGAACATGGAGAACAAGCCGGCAGAAGCGGACGTGACGACATGAAAACATGGCGCGGTCCACGGATCGTGACGTAGACGTCATTGCTTCCTGTACTCTCTTCGCTGTCACCATCATTATTAGTTGTTTTTATTTTTGTGAAGTTGAGGAAACGAGAGTTTGGCTATAATGTAGCACTATAGGCAATAGTAATTGAAGTTAATTTGAAATAAAACTATTTTATTGATCAAAATTTATTGAAATGTTGTTTTTTTAAAAATTAACAATGTACATATTTATCTTCAGGAATAGATACAAAGATGACATTTTAAAACTAGAAATAGATACAAAGATGACATTTTAAAACTAGAAATATATAGGTCGTCTTAACTACAATATCCACAGAATGAACGATTGCTGAAGTGCTGGATACGTCTGAAACAATTCAGGATTTTCTGCGAAAGCGATAAGAAAAAAGTATATTCTTAACATACACTGTTAATGACAAGATACCCTTAACAATTTGATAACATTTTCCATTACAGGATGGCTTTTATTTTGTTATTATTTTATTTTAAATATTTTTTTGCTAGAAAAATGTACTTAACATTAACAGTTAATTTTTTTTAAATTTTTTTTTTAAAAAGAGAAGAAGAAGACAACAGAAAAGAAGTTTTAAAAAAAAAGAGGAACATTCCAAAAGCTATTTTAAGAATTTAAGTTTTATTAGTTGAGGCTTTTGTGTAAATTGTCATAAAAATAGGAATTATCATTTTCGTCGATCAGATTTATGCTGCAGACTTTATTCCAAATATCGTTTCTTAAAAAAAGAAGTAAAACATATATGACTGAACAACATTTCTAATTACGTGGGGGGTTGGGAACCTCTTGTTCTTACCTGCAGCCCAAACCTTGTTAAGGCCGCCCCTGGGTAAGGGGGGTCAGTAAGAATTGATACATGTCGTTTGTTTTCGAAGGAAAAACGTACAGCCTTAAGACTTTCAGCACGCAGAATTCAAGTGTATATTGAGCAGACGTCAAGTAAAAACAGGAGATATTTTGTTTTAGGGGTAGTGTTTAGTGCAGTAGTTCTTAACCTTTTTGGAGGTACCGAACCCCACCAGTTTCATATGTAAATTCACCGAACCCTTCTTAATAGGAAAAAATGATCAATTCATTGATCGTGGGCCCTTAAAATAAAGAAGAAGAAGAAGAAAATAAAAGATGAGGTTTTTTTTCTCATCTATTTTGGACCTCCACCGAACCCCTGAGACTGACTCACCGAACGCCTGGGGTTCGATCGAACCCAGCTTACGAAACACTGGTTTAGTTTATTGAATGTTTCAGGAGTATGGTAGGTGTCCTTAATATATGTGATGGAGGGTGTTCTTAATATATGCAATTGTTCATGCCCTCACTTTATCTGGTGGTTGGTGCCCTTATAATATGTGGGGTATGGTAGTTACAAAAAGGTTCCAAGATCCCATCAAGAAATTCAAGAAAAGGCCGAGACATAATGTCCAGGGTTGGCTACTTGGAGAATTTTAGGCAATAAAAAGGATGAAGGTTTTCCCAGGTCACTATCCAAACTGTGCAGAGCAGAAGGTGATTTGTTTATTTGTTTGTCAATCGATTTGATTGAGGTAAACAATCGGTTTGTTCTTGATTGATTTAAATAATTGTGTATCCTCTATGGGCTTGTGACATGTATTTAACATGACTTGAACGCAGTCATCATTTATATTATCATAAACAGTCCCTCGTATAAAATTATCGGGGCTAGGGTTATTTTTAACTTCCATGTATTATTTTTCAACTCCGTGTGTTTGCTGAAGAAGGCCTTTGGCCGATACCCTCTTCATGTCTATGAGTCTTGTGTTCTCCAATGTGTTTGCGCAACCCGTGTGGTGCTGACTTACATTAGTAGTTAATACAACTTGATCGTTGGGTATCCCTACCACCAAATAACACGACCACACCCACCACAAGCACCGCCACTAACACACATACCACCATTACCACAAACACCACCGCTACAAAAGCCACCATCACAAATAACACCACCACAAACACCACCATTACCACAACACCAACACCACAAACACCACCATTACCACAACACCAACACCACAACTGAAACAAACATCAGCATTACCAGGAAAATCTCCACCAGAAATAACACCACCACAAACACCAACACCACAAACACCACCACAAAACACCAACACTACAAACACCATCACCAGCTACACCACCGACAAAACAGCCGTCACCACCACAAATACCACTACATACACGAACACCACAAACAACACCACCGCACACAGCACCCACGCCCCCCACACCACCACACCACCATTACCACACATCGTGTTCCTTAAAATAATCAGAAATTAACCAGCTCAAGAAAGCAGTTAAACTATTCCAGGGCCACAGTTCAACGGTTCCAGGTCCACAGTTTAACTTTTCCAAAGCCGATTTTCAACTGTTCCAGGGCCGCAGTTGAACTATTCCAGGTCCGCAGTTTAACGGTTACAGGTCCGCAGTTCAATGGTTCCAGGTCGGCAGTTCAACGGTTCCAGGTCCGCAGTTCAACTGTTCCAGAGCCACCACCATTTTACGCTTCAATAACACAACTTTGCCAAGACTTCAGTGAGCACAACTTCTTTACCAACAACACAACACAACCCCTACTTTCCATTCCGGTTAAATAAACTGTCTTGACCTTCCTCCTGCCTTGGCCACCTGCAAGTGTGAAGCAACTCTATGTTTTTAAACTCTAACTGAAACATAACGAAACATCTCTAAACATCTCTAAATATCTCTAAACACCTCTAAACATCTCCTAACATCCCCCAATGAAAGCACTCCTATGATTAAGTTGAAAGGTCTTTGGGGGAGGGGCGTTGGGTGGCATAGCTCCCTGACTCCAGAAGAAGGAGAGAAGAAAATCCCCGCTAAATGCGTGACTAGTACAAAACATGACAAGGGAACTTACTCGCTGCTAGTTTTCTGCATTCCCTCGGGGCAACTCTTCAAACCAAACAGTTCTTCATCTTCCTATTTATCTCATCTTTTATTATGTCCCCCTAACCCCCCCCCCCTTGTTCAACATCTGTCTAGTAATACTTTTTTTCCCCAAACCATTGCTCCCTTCCTGAGGCGCCCCAGGTAGTAGTTCAACACTGTACAATGATTTGCCTCGTGGGTCCATCGAATGGATTCAATGGGTCCTGTGGAGAGATGTGGGGGTACTTAGCCAAGATGAAAAGCCACTTGGTTATTATTGTTTTGTCCATCGCACGCCGGGGGAGCCGGAGGAGGCCGGTGGAGCCGTGTGCGCTGTTGACTCAGCGCCCTCCACCAGATCCGTTTTTATTGAGAACAAGCGATTGTTACAGCGATTTGTTCCGATATGTATGCCGTTGACGCATTCGTTTAAACAGTCTCCAATTATGAACTGTCTTTGGACAAACTTTGGAGCGAAGAAAGAAAAACAGCACTCGACATTGCATGGGGGAAAATGTGGATTTGTAGTTGGGGGAGGTGGGGGGGGTAGTCGATCGAATACATTTATGAGATGTAGGTCTTTTTTTTTTTTTGGTGGGTTTGTTAAATCGTAGGAAGGCTTTGGGGTAGACGGACACACATACAAATCTTTAGACGGATCTTCAAGTGTTGTAACGTACAAAGTTTCCTACATGCCTAGAGCATGTGTGCCTACGGGAGCTCCAACGACAACACCTGCTGGGGGTGATTGCANTAGTGAGAAGGAAGGAAGGAAGGGGGGAGGTGGGGGGGGAGGTGGGGGGGGAGGTTGGGTGGGGGTTCAAATTGGTGTTTTAAAATTTGAAAAAGGAATGTTTCTGAAAGGAATATTGATAATTTGTTGATATATTTTGTGATTTACCAGCAAGCACATAGTTGTGTTAGGACAGTTCTGTTTTAAGACGGTTTGACACCATGACTTGTGTTATGACTGTCTCATTGTAAGGTCATGTGTGACCTTGTCTTCTATTAAGATTGTCTCGTGTTAAGGTCAATTATGACTTTGCCTGAGAGAAAATATATAATGTGCCCCATGAATAAAATATAAAATGCCGGATAGGATCACTTTTGATTTATTTCACGATCACCTGGTGACTACAGTCCAGCACTGCTGTATATATTGTATATAAAATATTTATAAATAATTAGCTATATATATGATTGAAAGGACCATGTTCTGCCTCAACCTGATCTAGGCTCACGATTGATGGCCATGAACCCATTATTTTGATTCATAAAATAAATACCACCAAGGCCCATTCGGCCCCCTTACTATACTGACGCCCGGGGGTCATCTGCCCCCATTAGCAACGCCTCTGACAGTTGTGCCACCAAGGTTCCCAGGGTTTGAGCAAAGATTCTGCAATGATGTATTTTGTTAAGACATTATTTAAAAGAGGAGTTGCAACTCTATGTGATCGGCTTCCGACAACGGAGATGCAAGGAGCATGTACGGAGGCATCAACAGGGCATTAAGTCCACACACTTCAAAATAGCACCACTCAAGCCCAAGACGGGTCAAATTATCCAGATCCCAAATGATCAACTACGGCGTTGGGTAGAGCATTATCTTGAACTATACTCAACAATGAATGTAGTCACTGAGACCGCTCTGAATAATATTCCCGTGTTGTCGGTAATGGAAGAACACTGTGAAGAGCCAACTATGGAGGAGCTCGAAAAAGCCATTGATTACCTTGCTAGTGGGAAGGCACCAGCGATTAACGGCATTCCACCGGAAGTCCTCAAAAAAGGAAAACTAATCCTACTTCAGCCCTTACGTGAGCTCCTCTGTCTGTGTTGGGAAACAGGTCATATTCCCCAGGACATGAGAGACGCCAACATCGTAAAATTGTATAAAAATAAAGGGTACCGAAGCGATTGCAATAGCCACCAAAGAATTTCTCTCCTTGGCTTAGTTGGAAAGACTTTTGCCAGTGTAGCCCTATAAACGATTGCAGAGTCTGGCGAACCGCATCTGCCCAGAGTTCCCAGTGTGGCTTCCAGAGAGGGCGCTCAACAATAGACATGATATTCTCGTTACGCCAAATGCAGGAGAAATATCGTGAACAGCATATCCCCCTTTATATTGCTTTCATAGACCTGGCAAAGGCATTTGACTTGGTAAGTCAGAGAGGCCTTTTCAGTATCTTGCAAAGAATAGGCTGTCCCCCACGACTGCTCTCAATCATACAGTCATTTCACAATAACATGCACATCACGATAACTTTCAATGGCGCTGTCACTTTGTCTTTCCAAGTCAGCAGCGGAGTAAAACATGGTTGTCTGCTGGCACCAACGCTCTTCTCCATTTTCTTCTCGATGCTCCTTCAATTTGCCTTCAGGGACTGTGAAGATGGAGTGTACGTCCATACCAGATCTGGTGGTAAGCTTTTCAATATCGCCCGCCTTCGAGCAAAGGCCAAAGAAAAAAAAGGTGCTGATTCGTGAACTCCTGTTCGTTGTAATTCGTTCCACCGTGTCGTGAATTAAAAATAATAATAATAATAAAAAGGCGATAACTATTGTCGTATATAATTTCTGCCCATCATTTTTTTCATTATTCATTTTAAAAATTCATTTTTCCCAATTTTCCCAAGGACTTATTTGTCATCTAATTCCTCTATCTCTATAATATATTACATAGAATGTTTTTAATAATTGCTTTTGAAATGACAGAGGTTGCTTGTCTCGATTAAAAATATCCACTGTTTACAATGCGGGGAATATCCTCTAACTCATATCCCAAAAACTTAAATTATTCACCAAGACAAATAAAATGGCCCTCAGAGAGTTTCCCCATGAGAGTTTCCCCAACATTTGGTCGATGGCAAATAACAACTTCTCCACTTAAAGACGACATGACATACTCTTGTGATCATCTTTTCATTTCAATCTTGCTTTCTCTCCAACCTCCCCCCCCCCACCCCCACCCCCACCCCCCTCCCTTACACACCACACCACTCCAAGTTCTTTTTTTTTTTTTTAAACCTGTGTTGTCATTCCAAATTAGATTACTTTCGACGGCTGACACTCGCCACTGCAAGCACGACGCTAACACCCCTTAAAGCAACACTTCCGTCTGTTGGCTCTACATAATATGACCTCTCTTCAACACCTTCACACCTTTCCTTAACACCTTCACACCTCTGTAGAGACTGATTCTTTTTTTTTTTTTTACATAAACCCATTTTTTTTTTTTTAAAGGATGCTCCATTTGTTATCATGCGTTATGCATCCGCCCCACCCGCCCCCCCCCTTGTGGACTCGGAGAAATATTCAATCTGTCACGGGCTTAAACCTTTTTGTTTGGCTATTTTTTTTTTTTTTTTTCATTAACCCTTTTTTTTTTTTTTAAAGGATGCTCCATTTGTTATCATGCGTTAGGCATCCGCCCCACCCGCCCGCCACCTTGTGGACTCGGAGAAATATTCAATCTGTCACGGGCTTAAACCTTTTTGTTTGGCTTAGCGACCCACTCTTATGGTAGTCCTACCAAGCGCGTTACAGACCCAGCGTAAGAAGTGGGGGGGGGGGCTACAAGTGATTGCCTTGACCAAACAACTCCGCAAAGGGACATTTAACAACGGACGGGACATTTGTGAAGGGACGGGACACTTTCAATACGTGGTTACAAGTAAAAGAAGGGGTGAGTTTTACTTCCCCAACACCCACATCAACCAATGCCCCCCCCCCTGTCGTCGTCGTCGCTGGTGAAGGATAGGCCACACAGGGTGCAACATATTGAGAGAGGGGCGTGACATGGGGGCGTCAGATGAAGTGGCAAATACTCGGAGAAGAGAACGGTTCGAGGGTGTCGTATGATTCAAAGATGTGGTTAAAAATCTAGTCAGCGAATAAATGAATATGTTGATTAATGTTTGTGGACTTTTTGAGCAAGAAGAGGTATTTGTTTGAAGTCGTGGTGGAGGTATTGTGTATTGGTATTGTAATCGTGGGGGAGGTATTGTGTATTGGTATTGTTATCGTGAGGGAGGTATCGTGTATTGGTATTGTTATCGTGGGGGAGGTATTGTGTATTGGTATTGTTATCGTGAGGGAGGTATCGTGTACGGGTATTGTTGTTGACTTTGGGGGAGCGCCGCCCAGAGCATGTAACGGTTAGGTAACATTGTCAAAAGCCAATTTATATTGATGCAGTTACAGTACTTAAAAAGATTGACATTAATTTATGCGAAAATGTTTAGGCTAAGTCGAAAAGATTAAAAGTAAGGGAAGTCGGATATGTTGAAAATAGGTTAATCGGAGAATGGTTCAAGACCACGGTTTGAGTACGACAAGGTTGTCTGCTCTCCCCCACGCTGTTCAGCATCTTCCTAGAGAGAATTATGTCAGATGCTCTGGAAGCGCATGAAGGGACAGTCAGCATTGGTGGCAGAACAATCACCAACTTACGATTTGCGGACGACATAGACGTGATGGCTGGGAACGAAGAAGAGCTAGTTAACCTGGTAAAGCGTCTCGATAAGACCTCGTCGTCCTACGGCATGCTAATCAGTGCCGAAAAGACAAAACTGATGACAAATAATACCACAGGCATCACCACTGAAATTAAGCTCGGGGAGGAAAGACTAGAGACTGTAGGCCGCTTCAAATACGTATGGGCAATAGTGTCAGAAGAAGGCTCCAAGCCCGAACTGATGTCCAGGATTGTGCAGACTACAACAGCACCAAAAGAGGCTAAAGAAAATTTTGAATGACAAACATATAGCCCCCAGCACCAAAATAAGGCTGATGCGCTCATTAGTCCTCTCCATTTTCCTGTATGCCTGCGAATCCTGGACATTAACAACCGATCTTGAAAGGAAAATAAAGGCGATGGAGATGAGATGCTTCAGAAGCATTTTTGGCATCTGATATAGGGACTATCTCCAATTATACAATGAAAGAAAGGGATCGCCAGGCAATTGGGGAGTACGATAACCTACTGGTGACTGTGAAAAAACGCAAACCACAATGGTACGGCCACGTAACAAGAAAACAAGGGCTTGCCATGAAATATTGCAGGACACCACATGAGGAGGGAGAAGAAGAGGAAGACAAAGAAAAAGATGGGAGGATAACATCAAAGAGCGGACAGGACAAGCACATGTGCGATGCTGTGCGTAGTGCAGAAGACACAGACGAATGGAGGAGGATAGTTCACATGTCTTCTGTGGCGCCCCAACGGTGCAAGGACTAAGGGACATGATGATGATGATGAACCACTATCATCCACTAACACCATTCTTGACTATCGTCCAAAATAAAATGACTAAAACAGAGTATGGTTAAACCTGAAAAATTAAACGTAACAAAACAGCGAACGTGTCGGCAGAAAGCCTTCGTCAGCGAACAAAACAACAGAAAAAACGTTATAAAAATAAGAAATAGCACTTAGCTGGGAAGTAGTATCTGAGGGCAGCAATAGAAGTCCACTAACACCATCCAAGGCTAGCGTCCACTAACACCGTCTGGAGCTATCATACACTAAAGTAGATCTCTTGTGTGTTGTCAAAGAAAAAAATGCGAAATTTAACCGCAGTATAACGCCATAGTCCTTGAACAATAAATAACTGGATGTTATCTCAGATTGGCACATTCACAAACTTTCTTCGGTCACCCACCTTTTCCGTCTCTCTCTCTCTCTCTCTCTCTCTGGCTAACTCTCTCTCCCCACTTCTCTCTTTCTCTCTCTCTCCCGTTCTTTCTTTCTCTCTCAATCACTCTATCGCTCTTACTCTATCCATCTCTCTCTCCCTCTTTCACTATCTCTCTGTGTATGTCTATTCCTCTTTATAGCTAGCTGCGTGTCTGTACTTTCTGTCTGTCTGTTATCTATTTCTCCCCTATCTCTCACCTCTGTCTCTCTCTACCTCTTCATTTCTCTCTCTCTCTCTCTCTCTCTCTTTCTTTTGCTATCATTCTAGCCATTTAGCTGTCTGTCTCTCTCTTCCTCTATCTACCTCTCCATTTCTCTCCCTCTCTCGTTCACCCTCCCCCACTCTCTCTCCCTTTCTATCCCTATCCCTCTCTCCCTCCCTCTTCCTCTTCCTCTTTCCCTCTCACTCTCTCCCTCTCACTCTCTCCCCATCACTCTAATCGCCAAGGGGACATAAAATGTCAGTTTTCACAAAGTTTCACAGAGGAAGAAACCAAATCTCTTTGTTTTAAAGGGGAAAAAATATCTCCCGCTCCCCGGTGAGCTCTCTATTGTATTACGTCATGCAGGAGCGTCTCCTGTTAAGAACGATAACACCATTCTCCGACCTGCATCCAGACACCTGAGAGAGGACCCAAATCCTACGTGTGTTGGATTACGAGCCTACATGTCACTCAAGTCACGAATACTTCTTTGTGTCAGTTCGACTTTTTTTTTTTCCGTGGTGTCCCGTAAGCTCTGCCATGAAATGCCGTGAAGATATCTTTGGAAGGCTTTGTGGCCGCTCAAAGATTTAAAAAAAAAAAAAAAATTAAATTTAAAAAAAAAAAAAATTCTAAAAAAAAAAAAAATTAAATTTAAAAAAAAAAATAATTCTGAAAGCTATAATTTTATAGAGTTAATAGATCATGGTGACCTTGAGCTCATTGTAACCTTGGAGCTTAGAACAAAGAATACCGTGTTACAAACACGGGGAAAGTAGCGGTTTTGAATGAAAGTTAAGGTATGTCTCAGGGTGGGTCTCATGGTAGGTCTCATGCTAGGTCTCATGGTGGATTTCTTGCTAGGTCTTATGTTAGATCTCATGGTAGATCTCATAGCATGTCAGTCTCAAGGTTGATTTCAAGCTATAGGTCTCATGGTAGACTTCATGATAGGACTCAGTGAAGATCTCATGGTAGGTCTTATGGCAGGTCTCATGCTAGGTCTAATGGAAAGCTACATGGTATGTCTCATGGTAGGTCTCATGGTAAATCTTATGACATGTCTGTCACATGGTAGTTTTTATGCTAGGTCTCATGGTAGGTATTATGTTGAGTCTCATGATAGATCTCATGTTGGATCTCATGGTAGATCTTATGTTGGGTCTCATGGTAGATATTATGTTGGATCTCATCGGAGATCTCATGTTCGATCTAATGATAGGTCTCATGGCAAATCTCATGGCATGTCTGTCTCATGGTAGGTCTAGTAGTAGATTTAATGGTAGATCTTATGGCAGGTCTCATGCTAGCTCTCATGAGAGATCTTATGGTATTTCTACCTCATGGTGGGTTTCATACTAGGTATAATGGTATATATCATGCTAGGTCTCGGGATAGATCTTATGTTGGGTCTCATGGTAGGTCTCATGGTAGGTCTCATAGTAGGTTTCATACTAGGTATAATGGTAGATATCATGTTAGTTCTCATGATGGATCTTATGTTGGGTCTCATGGTAGGTCTCATGGTAGGTCTCATGGTAAGTCTCATGGTAGGGCTCATGTTAAGTCTCATGGCCTGTCTCATAGTAGATCTCATGTCATATTTGCCTCATGATAAGTCTCATGATATTTCTCATGGTAGGACTCATTTCAGGTCTCATGGTTTTTCATGTTCTAAAGCAATGGTTACTGAAGTAACAGTTAATGTCGTGGCTTGGGTTAGGTCATGTGTTAATGATGTGTTTAGTGTTAGGTCATGTGTTAATGATGTGTTTAGTGTTAGGCCAAGTGTTAATGATGTGTTTAGTGTTAGGTAAAGTGTTAATGATGTGTTTAGTGTTAGGTCAAGTGTTAATGATGAGTTTAGTGTTAGGTCAAGTGTTAATGATGTGTTTAGTGTTAGGTCAAGTGTTAATGATGTGTTTAGTGTTAGTTCATGTTTTAATGATGTGTTTAGTGTTAGTTCAAGTGTTAATGATGTGTTTAGTGTTAGGTCAAGTGTTAATAATGTGTTTAGTGTTAGGTCAAGTGTTAATGATGTGTTTAGTGTTAGGTCAAGTGTTAATGATGTGTTTAGTGTTAGGTCAAGTGTTAATGATGTGTTTAGTGTTAGGTCATGTGTTAATGATGTGTTTAGTGTTAGGCCATGTGTTAATGATGTGTTTAGTGTTAGCTCAAGTGATAATGATGTGTTTAGTGTTAGGTCAAGTGTTAATGATGTGTTTAGTGTTAGGTCAAGTGTTAATGATGTGTTTCGTGTTATGTCAAATGTTAATGATGTGTTTAGTGTTAGGTCAAGTGTTAATGATGGGCTTAGTGTTAGCTCAAGTGATAATGATGTTTTAGTGTTAGGTCAAGTGTAAATAATGTGTTTAGTGTTAGCTCAAGTGTTAATGATGTGTTTAGTGTTAGGTCAAGTGTTAATGATGTGTTTAGTCTTAGCTCAAGTGTTATGATGTGTTTAGTGTTAGGTCAAGTGTTAATAATGTGTTTAGTGTTAGCTCAAGTGTTAATGATGTGTTAAGTGTTAGCTCAAGTGTTAATGATGTGTTTAGTGTTAGCTCAAGTGTTAATGATGTGTTTAGTGTTAAGTCAAGTGTTAATGATGTGTTTAGTGTTAGCTCAAGTGTTAATGATGTGTTTACTGTTATGTCAAGTGTTAATGATGGGTTTAGTGTTAGCTCAAGTGTTAATGCTGTCTTTAGTGTTAGTTCAAGTGTTAATGATGTGTTTGGTGTTAGGTCAAGTGTTAATGATGTTTTTAGTGTTAGGTCAAGTGTTAATGATGGGCTTAGTGTTAGCTCAAGTGATAATGATGTTTTAGTGTTAGGTCAAGTGTAAATAATGTGTTTAGTGTTAGCTCAAGTGTTAATGATGTGTTTAGTGTTAGGTCAAGTGTTAATGATGTGTTTAGTCTTAGCTCAAGTGTTATGATGTGTTTAGAGTTAGGTCAAGTGTTAATAATGTGTTTAGTGTTAGCTCAAGTGTTAATGATGTGTTAAGTGTTAGCTCAAGTGTTGATGATGTGTTTAGTGTTAGCTCAAGTGTTAATGATGTGTTTAGTGTTAGGTCAAGTGATAATGATGTGTTTAGTGTTAGCTCAAGTGTTAATGATATGTTTACTGTTATGTCAAGTGTTAATGATGGGTTTAGTGTTAGCTCAAGTGTTAATGATGTGTTTAGTGTTAGGTCAAGTGTTAATAATGTTTTTAGTGTTAGCTTAAGTGTTAATGATATGTTTAGTGTTAGCTCAAGTGTTAATGATGTGTTTTGTGTTAGGTCAAGTATTAATGATGTGTTTAGTGTTATGTCATGTGTTAATGATGTGTTTAGTGTTAGGCCATGTGTTAATGATGTGTTTAGTGTTAGCTCAAGTGATAATGATGTGTTTAGTGTTAGGTCAAGTGTTAATGATGTGTTTAGTGTTAGCTCAAGTGTTAATGATGTGTTTACTGTTATGTCAAGTGTTAATGATGTGTTTAGTGTTAGCTCAAGTGTTAATGCTGTCTTTAGTGTTAGGTCAAGTGTTAATGATGTTTTTAGTGTTAGCTTAAGTGTTAATGATATGTTTAGTGTTAGCTCAAGTGTTAATGATGTGTTTAGTGTTAGGTCAAGTGTTAATGATGTGTTTAGTGTTAGGTCATGTGTTTATGATGTGTTTAGTGTTAGGCCATGTGTTAATGATGTGTTTAGTGTTAGCTCAAGTGATAATGATGTGTTTAGTGTTAGGTCAAGTGTTAATGATTTGTTTAGTGTTAGGTCAAGTGTTAATGATGTGTTTCGTGTTAGGTCAAATGTTAATGATGTGTTTAGTGTTAGGTCAAGTGTTAATGATGGGCTTAGTGTTAGCTCAAGTGATAATGATGTTTTAGTGTTAGGTCAAGTGTAAATAATGTGTTTAGTGTTAGTTCAAGTGTTAATGATGTGTTTAGTGTTAGGTCAAGTGTTAATTATGTGTTTAGTCTTAGCTCAAGTGTTATGATGTGTTTAGTGTTAGGTCAAGTGTTAATAATGTGTTTAGTGTTAGCTCAAGTGTTAATGATGTGTTAAGTGTTAGCTCAAGTGTTAATGATGTGTTTAGTGTTACCTCAATTGTTAATGATGTGTTTAGTGTTAGGTCAAGTGTTAATGATGTGTTTAGTGTTAGCTCAAGTGTTAATGATGTGTTTACTGTTATGTCAAGTGTTAATGATGTGTTTAGTGTTAGCTCAAGTGTTAATGCTGTCTTTAGTGTTAGTTCAAGTGTTAATGATGTGTTTAGTGTTAGTTCAAGTGTTAATGATGTTTTTAGTGTTAGCTTAAGTGTTAATGATATGTTTAGTGTTAGCTCAAGTGTTAATGATGTGTTTTGTGTTAGGTCAAGTGTTAATGATGTGTTTTGTGTTAGATCATGTGTTGATGATGTGTTTTGTGTTAGGTCAAGTGTTAATGATGTCTTTTGTGTTAATGATGTGTTTTGTGTTAGGTCAAGTGTTAATGATGTGTTTAGTGTTAGGTCAAGTCTTGATGATGTGTTTTGTGTTAGGTCAAGTGTTAATGACGTGTCTTGGGTTAGGGTAAGTGTTAATGATGTGTCTTGGGTTAGGGTAAGTGTTAATGAAGTGTGTTGGGTTAGGGTAAGTGTTAATGACGTGTCTTGGGTTAGGGTAAGTGTTAATGACGTGTCTTGGGTTAGGATACGTGTTAATGATGTGTCTTGGGTTAGGATAAGTGTTAATGACGTGTCTTGGGTTAGGGTAAGTGTTAATGACGTGTCTTTAGTAGGGGTAAGTGTTAATGACGTGTCTTGGGTTAGGGTAAGTGTTAATGACGTGTCTTGGGTTACGGTAAGTGTTAATGATGTGTCTTGGGTTAGGGTAAGTGTTAATGACGTGTCTTGGGTTAGGGTAAGTGTTAATGACGTGTCTTGGGTTAGGGTAAGTGTTAATGACGTGTCTTGGGTTAGGGAAATACTTTAAGTCAAAACTTCGTTCATTCGCTTTTTTTCTTGATATGTAGCACTTGTGTAGCATTGAGGTAGAATGTAGGCATCACTGTGATATAATGTAGGTAGCACTGTGATAGAATGTAGGTATCACTGTGATATAATGTAGGTAGTACTGTGATAGAATGTAGGCATCACTGTGATATAATGTAGGTAGCAATGTGATAGAATGTAGGTAGCAATGTGCTAGAATGTAGGTATCAATGTGATACAATGTAGGCATTAGTTTGAAAGAATGTTATTTTATACTGTGATATAATGCAGGTTTGCATTGTGATAGAATGTGGGCATCACTGTGATAGAATGTGGGCATCACTGTGATAGAATGTGGGTAGCACTGTGAAATAATGCAGGTTTGCACTGTGATAGAATATGGTCTCACTGTGATAGAATGTGCGTAGCACTATGATTGAATGTGGGCTTCACTGTGATAGAATGTAGGTAGCACTTGTGATAGAATGTAGGTAGCACAGTGATAGGATGTGGGTATCACTGTGATAGAAATGTGGCCATAACTGTGATAGAATCTAGGTAGCAATGTGATAGAATGTGAGCATCACTGTGATACAATATTCCCAGCTCCTCAGTTTGTGTAGAGCATAATGACTAAATATTTTTTAGCTTCACACTGCCCCATCAGTTAAACTATTATTAATTATGGGTAGTGTAAGCTATCATGTAGGTAGCACTGTTATATTATACAAGTAGCACTGCGATATAATCCTGGTTATTATAAAAGAAAATTGGCAGTACTATGATTGTGTATGGTTAGCACAAACATAGTGTATGGGTAGCACAAACATAGTGTATGGGTTAGCACAAAAAAAACATTTATGGGTAGCACAAACTTAGTGTATGGGTAGTCCAAACATATGGTATAAGTAGCACAGAAATTATGTATGGGTAGCACAAAAATGTTGTATGGGTAGCACAAAAAATTTGCATGGGTAGCACAAACACAGCGTAGCACCGGACGGAAACGTCATTGTCGCTTAGTAGGATATTGGTAGAAGTATAGTTAAATCTCGGTAGCCTATTCAAAGAAAGTACAGCTTTGTTATTTTTTCGTTTTACCCGTTGCGACCTGGGTAGAGATTAGAAGAACACGACAAGGTGTCTGGCCGCCTGGGTCATGGGACTGTCATGGGACTGTCATGTCAGCCAAAGTCATTTTCAGGCTAAAATTTTAAACATTATTTTAATTTATATATATATATATATATATTTATATATTTATATATTTAAATTAAAATATAAAAATGTTAATAATCCTTTTAAAGTAAATCATTGTTGGCATTTAATTTGTCATAATCTTATCTCAAAGCACTCATGACGCCTTATGTACCCACTAGAGAGCTCCGCTCATCCGATAGTGGCAACATATCGATACCGTGTGTTCGCCTTGAGACTTACGGAAAGCGCACTCTTGCATTTTCCGGCCCAACAATTTCGAGCGCCCTTCCAGTCGCTCTCAGAAACAGCCAGACACTGGAGTCCTTTAAAATCGATTTATAAACACATCTATTTCGCAAACACCTTCTGGTGTGATGCTATCTACATCTTTTTCAGTTAATGTATATTGGCCTGTGTTGCTTACGGTTGAAACGGGACGAAAGACTTTGACTTCGTATGCCCGTATGTAGTTTTATATTGTTGCGTCTGTTTGTTAAATGTGGTAAATTTCAGATTGTTTTTATTTCTCTTTTTTATATGGTTGACTTTGTACCGCGCTTCGAGCTTTTGGGGATGAAGGGTGTTTTTCAAATAAACTTTATTATTATTATTATTATTATTATTCAATTTATGTCATGGTTGACAGTTGATTTGCGTCGATTCTCCAGTTCTTGTGGATAGGGACCTTTCTCTTCTGACAATCCACCATGACCTTTCGTATCCAGTAAACGTTTTCCCATGCCAGATATTGCTGCTGGATTCCACCATGGATCTATCCAGTGGGCTTTTGTGACCGTATTACTTGACGATGATATTAACCCAATCACCATTTTACACCACGACACAATTCAGACCCATCCATCCCACCCCCCCCCCTCAAATACATCAACCCCTTACCCGCTGAGACACACCCGCCCATCCCCTCAAAACACCAGCCCTTTCTAGCCCCCACACCTTCCTCAGATCCACCCACTTAGACACACCCCGTCATCCCCCACCCTATCAGACCCCCATCCCCTCTTAAACCCTCACCCCTCAGACCCCCACCCCCTAGGGGCCGCCGGTGGGGTAGAAAGTGTATCGAGTTTTTCCTAAAAAAATCGAGAAGACACAACGAGGTGGAGCCCTGACGTAGACTGCCCCCCCCCCCGTCTGCTTGGACATGTCACCAGGGGAAGGTGTGCATTTTGGCGTCAAGGGTTTGTGTTGACAAGGTCAAGGCCGGATCGTTTCTGACAATATCATTCACAGAGTTGACCGATTCCATTAAGCATATTTTATCTTATTTTATTTTAATTTTAGATCAGATGTAAGAATTGTTCCAGATCTGATACAAGTTAGGCTTTTACTAGCCTAAATATTTTACCGGACTTGTCACGTGGTTCGGTAATTAAAGGGTGTGAGCATTTTTAAACCGCAAAGGCTTAAGGGGCTTACTTGGTTTAAACTTGATGGGCTTAAGAAAGTTCTTACGTATCACTGAAAGAGAACACTTATTTAAAAAAAAAAAAACAATATTTGCAGTGGTTAGTGTTATATTAAAATACATTTCCTACAAAATCAGGGGCTATAGCTAATTCTATTTGCTCGTTCCCGGGGACTCACTACGAAGTCACTACTTCTATGACATCACGAGGGCAGACACACCGTCCACAGCCACGTCCACATTGTGTTCGCCACTTCTCCTGGGCACATAAACCGTCGGCACCCGGGGGGGGGGGGGGAAGAACGCGGGCCGAAGACGCCTATGCTGTCAATTGTCGACACTCTCTGCTTTCATTTCTCCAGCTCCTGGCGGCAGACGATAAAAGCAGCCCAGGTCCAGGTCCCACCCGAGGCTTGCCTTGAAACAATCAGGCCCCACGCCAGGAGCTGCTAACCTAACGGTAAGGGTTTTGTCAGCGGCGCTAAAGGTGGTGGACGTGCTGGTGTTGGTGGGGGGAGGGGGAGGGGGAGAAGAGGGGGACCAGGACAGGGGAGCTATCATTTCACCGGGTTTGTCGGCCAGGGAGCAGAGCCACTTGCTTTGTACAAAAAGCATGTGAGCCATAAATTATTGTCGCACATTCCGCTGTCCCCTCCCACGTGCTGAGCCATAAAGAAAAGAAGCCCTTTTGATTGTGTGGGCTGGTTACGTGAGACTTCTTTAGTAGTGATCTGAGGCCCTCGTCTTGTACAGCTTACATGAGGGGGCATACTATCCTCTTTAAAATGTAATTGTATCTAGTGTAGTGGAATAAAAAAGAAAAAAAATCTTGATCCCAGTGATATGTTGTTAGTTATCATAACTTGTAAATCGTTCTCTATATTAAAATTTTTCCAAGTTTAATTATATTTATATTCGATGCCCCGTTGCCCTCAATTAAATAAAAGAAACACGCCATCCTTCATATACCCCTCTGTAATCACCCTCCACATAAATGTCATGTTGACATTTTAAAAAAAATAAAATATTTTTGCATTTAAATAATAATGTAAGTGAAAATGAAGACAATAAATAACAAAATAGCTAAATGTGTGTTTTAAATGGGTTTCATTTGATCTAACGTGATACAAATGATGGATACAAGTGTGCCTTTCAGTCATTGTCTTTTTTTGTGTGGAGATTATATGATTGCGTCATTACTTGATTCTGTTGCTCATTCCTCATTATATATTATTATAATATAACAAATTCTACTCTCTAAACCAGGTCGACTTTCTGACCGATTTATCGCCAGACGCGACCTTAGGCCACTTACCGAAACAATCGATCAAAATTGCTACATAAAAACAATGCAAATAATGCATCAATATTTTTTTAAATTTTCAATCTTCTTCGTGTTGGCATTTAAAAAAAAAAAAAGTTCTCTTCTTGTTCGATGACCAGCGGTTCCCCAACTTTTAAGTTTGGCGGGCCGGTGGACATGGTTTGAAATTACACCAGGGTCCGGTGCCAAAATGGGGTCATTATACTGTCATCATTTGGACCCGAAAGAGTCATGGTGTGCTGACCCCAAGCGCAAGACTCGCGGTGCCAGAGCCCGGCCGCCGAACGCCATTCTGGGAATGCTGGTTTAGAAACTAGACACTTTTTTGGATCGTTCTGTTGGGGACTAGGTAGCGATACTCAAGCTCATCGCTGTGTGTATTTTATGGAAAAAGCGTTTAGTAAATAAACGATTACGCGGAGTATTGATACTTGGTAGCACGCAAATTAAAGTATCGATACCAAAATTGACACTCCTTCAAAATAACGAATAGTTTGGTTATAGTCTTCAAAATGCGATGTCCTTTTAAACCACTAGTTGTCTTGTCTTTTATTGCAGTCCTAAGCATTTCTTGTTCCACTAAACATATCTTGTTCCCCTAAGTATTTCTTTTTCCACTAAACATATCTTGTTCCCCTAAACATATCTTGTTCCACTAAACATTACCTTGTTCCAGTATTTATTTATTTTATTATTAGTTTGAACGCTATCATTCAGTTAGTATCCTGTTTCTTCAAATGTCAATGTCGCCAAAACTCTTTCAAACATGTTATTTTGATACGAAATGTGTTTTCCTTTCACTCGGTAACGTGTTTAAACACCCTGAACACATCAGCCAACACCCACATCACTTAAATCTTTTTTTTTCCTTTGGGGGAGGGGGAGGGTGAAGGGGTTGAGTGTTTTGATATAACCTAGAGACAACAACGAATTAGTGGCTATTTTGAAACTTTATTCCCCCCCCCCCTTTTTTTTCTCAAACGCCCATCACGAGGTTTTGCCGTATTAGTCTATTGAAGTGGCTCGCAAATATGACCGGCTTACACCCTCCCACATTCGACGGCAGAGCAAGGGTTTATTATTTGTCTCCCTTCGGCCAAAGAAATGTAGAGAGAAAAAATGCCCCCCCCCCCCCCCCGTGTAAAGAATGCACTGTTTCAGCCACCATGAAGCACATAATTAAGTCGATCTAAGGCTTTTCTCTGGACCCCCACCCTCCTCCCCTTTTTCTTCCCTACTCCCCGCGCCATTCCCCCCTACCGCCTACCCCGTTCTCCGACGCGCAACAGCTAACAGTAGCGAGCGCCCGCAGACTCAGGCCACCCATTCTCATTCTCAAAAAACCGCGGTCTGAAATAATATTTATTATTTCCCTTCCAATGGGGTCCCTATTTAATTGCATCCATTTATTGGTTGCATCAATAACACGGGGAGGTAACGCCCGCAGACGCTGAGGAAGGAAGAAAACCAAAAAAATTCTGAAAGGCGTGGAGACTTTCTAAACACCATTAGCGACATGGTCGTCTTAATCTCCCTCGACGCTACGGGTGTTTAGTGGTCTCCATCGCGGCCCACCGTATTCATTGGTTGGCTTAGCCACGTGACCGAAGCAGCATTTGTTACATCATTCAGTCTCAATATGAGTCTTTGTGTCGACGCGGACTAGAAAAGGTTGTGGGTTTTTTTTTTCGTCTGCGTGGAATTCATTTCGTATTTTCGGTAGACTTTTGAATACCTCCACACACACACACACTGCATTGGCTTGCGATTGAGGAAAGGGGGGGGGGGGAGCAAAATAGTGGAATTCATTTCGTATTTTCGGTAGACTTTTGAATACCTCCACACACACACACACTGCATTGGCTTGCGATTGAGGAAAGGAGGGGGGGGAATCAAAATAGGCATGCTTATAATTGCCGCCACTCTAGAGACTTGAGTATTTACGGTTAAATTGTCAAAAGTATTTTAGACATTTGCCTATAATAGGCAAATCTTAATATATTTTCCCTCAAGTGGGCTTGGCGGAAATGCTTGGGGAGGGGGCGGGGGGCGTGGGGTCGAACCGTCTTATTTTTGAGAAAGGAAGTCTGGTCAACGTGAACCGTAACGGCCAAACGGAAGTCTGGTTAAAGTCAACCGTAACGGCCAAACGGAAGTCTGGTTAAAGTCAACCGTAACGGCCAAATGGAAGTCTGGTTAAAGTCAGCCTAACAGCCAAACGGAAGCCTGGTTAAAGTCAGCCTAACAGCCAAACGGAAGTCTGGTTAAAGTCAGCCGTAACGGCCAAACGGAAGTCTGGTTAAAGTCAGCCGTAACGGCCAAACGGAAGCCTGGACATAGGCAACATTTTCCTTCCGGCTGGAAGACTATATCAGCACATGACAGTCACATGTTCTTGCCGGCTGGAAGACTATATCAGCACATGAAAGTCACATTTTCTTGCCGGCTGGAAGACTATATCAGCACATGACAGTCACATGTTCTTGCCGGCTGGAAGACTATATCAGCACATGACAGTCCCATGTTCCTGCCGGCTGGAAGACTATATCAGCACATGACAGTCACATGTTCCTGCCGGCTGGAAGACTGTATCAGCACATGACAGTCACATGTTCCTGCCGGCTGGAAGACTGTATCAGCACATTACAGTCACATGTTCCTGCAGGCTGGAAGACTATATCAGCACATGACCGTCACATGTTCCTGCCGGCTGGAAGACTATCAGCACATTACAGTCACATGTTCTTGCCAGCTAGAAGACTATATCAGCACATGACAGTCACATGTTCCTGCCGGCTGGAAGACTATCAGCACATGACAGTCACATGTTCCTGCGGGCTGGAAGACTGTATAAGCACATGACAGTCACATGTTCTTGCCGGCTGGAAGACTATATCAGCACATGCCAGTCACATGTTCCTGCGGGCTGGAAGACTGTATCAGCACATGACAGTCACATGTTCCTGCGGGCTGGAAGACTATCAGAACATGACAGTCAAATGTTCCTGCGGGCTGGAAGACTATCAGAACATGACAGTCACATGTTCCTGCGGGCTGGAAGACTGTATCAGCACATGACAGTCACATGTTCCTGCCGGCTGGAAGACTATCAGCACATGACAGTCACATGTTCCTGCCGGCTGGAAGACTATATCAGAACATGACAGTCACATGTTCCTGCGGGCTGGAAGACTATCAGCACATGACACTCACATGTTCCTGCGGGCTGGAAGACTATCAGCACATGACAGTCACATGTTCCTGCGGGCTGGAAGACTATATCAGCACATGACAGTCACATGTTCCTGCCGGCTGGAAGACTATATCAGCACATGACAGTCACATGTTCCTGCCGGCTGGAAGACTATATCAGCACATGACAGTCACATGTTCCTGCCGGCTGGAAGACTATATCAGCACATGACAGTCACATGTTCCTGCCGGCTGGAAGACTATATCAGCACATGACAGTCACATGTTCCTGCCGGCTGGAAGACTATATCAGCACATGACAGTCACATGTTCCTGCCGGCTGGAAGACTATATCAGCACATGACAGTCACATGTTCCTGCGGGCTGGAAGACTATCAGAACATGACAGTCACATGTTCCTGCGGGCTGGAAGACTATCAGAACATGACAGTCACATGTTCCTGCGGGCTGGAAGACTATCAGAACATGACAGTCACATGTTCCTGCGGGCTGGAAGACTATCAGAACATGACAGTCACATGTTCCTGCGGGCTGTAAGACTATCAGCACATGACAGTCACGTGTTTCTGGCGGCTGGAAGACTATCAGCACATGACAGTCACATATTGCAGACAGCTGGAATACTATCAGCACATGACAGTCACATTTTTTAGGCGACTGGAAGACTTTATGGGCACGTGACAGTCACTTATTCCTGCTGACTGGAAGACTTTATCAGGACATGACAGTCACATGTTCCTTTCGGTTGGAAGATTTTATGGGCACATGACAGTCACATGTTCGTGCCGGCTTGAAGACGTTATGGGCACAGGACATGCAGTCCTATTTTCTTGCCGGCTGGAAGATGTTATGGGCACAGGACATGCAGTCCTATTTTCGTGCCGGCTTGAAGATGTTATGGGCACAGGACATGCAGTCCTATTTTCGTGCCGGCTTGAAGATGTTATGGGCACAGGACATGCAGTCCTATTTTCGTGCCGGCTGGAAGATGTTATGGGCACAGAGTCACATGTTTATGTCCGCTGGAAGCCTTCATCAACAGATAGATCAGATAAAGAAACAAGTTAAACATTTAAGTGATCGCTAATAATTATTGCTGGAAGTTAGGTTGGGGGGAAAGGGGGGTGGGGCAATTATAATTATTACCAGGGGGAGTAGGAATTTGATTAATTCCATATGGCGATATTGTGCTGAACAGCTGGATTAATTTGTTTTCCATTCTAACTCTCTCTTGTGTGTTGGTACAAGAGACGAACTACATCCATAACACAAGCTTGATTGCAGTCCTTCATTTCTTATCTTTCATTCATTACTCACGCTGGTGTGTTGGTGCAGGAAATCAGTGCCGTGATGTGGCTTGGTGTTCGTATCCATGAAGTGGGATGGGACAGGGTATTGGTTTTTTTTGTTCAACATCAGGAAAACTTTCACTGAATTTATCGGATAATCCACTTCCGGTCTCATCTATATAACTCACCTATGTAAGAGGTTTGTATAAACTATTTCTTTCACGCGGCCTTAACGCAGTCTCCAATGTATAATCAATAATCTCTACAGTCTTTAAATACAAAGCTCAATCTCTACGCCTTTTTAATCCTTGCCTTAATCTCTAGGCCCTTTTAATCCTGGTTATAATCTCTACATCCTTTAATGCTTGCCATAATCTCTACACCCTTTTAATCCTTGCCATAATCTCTACACCATATTAATCCTTGCAATAGACATCAACCCCCCTCTTTAATCCCTGCGCACATTTTACGCCCATTTGTTCGTTGCCATAATCTCTACGCCCTTTTGATCATTGCAGTAACATCTACGTCAATTCATCCTTGCTCTAATGTTCAAGTTTTTTTAAAAAATGCCTTTTTACATTTACAATTCAGGTGGTTTGAGGGGATCGGGAGGGGGGTAGGGGGGGTAGGAGGGTGATTGTCTAGACTCGCTTGTCAACATACGGGTTTTCCCGAAGTTATTTCCGTTCTCACCATTTCTCTTACCTGACCAGAAAAGTAGATCAGTGCTTCTCAAACGGGGAATTTTGTTTTTCCCAAACCCAAACAACAATTAACAAAACAAAAAATATATTATTTTTTTTAAAAATTAAACAAGAAAAGGAAAAAGTAAAGGAGAAAGGCAAATAACCAAAAGTGAATGCCAAATGACACAGGATTGAAGAGGGTCATCATCAAAATCCCAGAGGAAAACGGCTCAAGAGGCAAGCCTAGGCTTGGATGATGTGGAAAAAGATCTACAGCAGCTGGGAATCCAAGTATTGAAAAGTAAAGCAACAGTTAGGTCTGAGTGGAAGGATGGGGTGAAGAGGGCCAAAGCCCTGCATGGACTGTAGTGCCACAGAGATGGATGGATGGTCTGAGGGGAAGGTTGGGGTAAAGCAGGTCAAAGCCTACATGAGCTGCGGTGTCTCTGAAATGGATGAATAGTCTGAGTGGAAGGATGTGGTAAAGCAAGTCAAAGCTCGCATGAGCAGCGGTGCCTCAGAGATGGGTGAAAGGTCTGAGGGGAAGGATGTGGTAAAGCAGGTCAAAGCTCGCATGAGCAGCGGTGCCTCAGAGATGGGTGAAAGGTCTGAGGGGAAGGATGTGGTAAAGCAAGTCAAAGCTCGCATGAGCAGCGGTGCCTCAGAGATGGGTGAAAGGTCTGAGGGGAAGGATGTGGTAAAGCAAGTCAAAGCTCGCATGAGCAGCGGTGCCTCAGAGATGGGTGAAAGGTCTGAGGGGAAGGATGTGGTAAAGCAAGTCAAAGCTCGCATGAGCAGCGGTGCCTCAGAGATGGGTGAAAGGTCTGAGGGGAAGGATGTGGTAAAGCAAGTCAAAGCTCGCATGAGCAGCGGTGCCTCAGAGATGGGTGAAAGGTCTGAGGGGAAGGATGTGGTAAAGCAAGTCAAAGCTCGCATGAGCAGCGGTGCCTCAGAGATGGGTGAAAGGTCTGAGGGGAAGGATGTGGTAAAGCAAGTCAAAGCTCGCATGAGCAGCGGTGCCTCAGAGATGGGTGAAAGGTCTGAGGGGAAGGATGTGGTAAAGCAAGTCAAAGCTCGCATGAGCAGCGGTGCCTCAGAGATGGGTGAAAGGTCTGAGGGGAAGGATGTGGTAAAGCAAGTCAAAGCTCGCATGAGCAGCGGTGCCTCAGAGATGGGTGAAAGGTCTGAGGGGAAGGATGTGGTAAAGCAAGTCAAAGCTCGCATGAGCAGCGGTGCCTCAGAGATGGGTGAAAGGTCTGAGGGGAAGGATGTGGTAAAGCAAGTCAAAGCTCGCATGAGCAGCGGTGCCTCAGAGATGGGTGAAAGGTCTGAGGGGAAGGATGTGGTAAAGCAAGTCAAAGCCTACATGAGCTGCCTTGCCTCAGAGATGACTTTGAGTGGCATCCCTCGCATCCCTCGCACCCCTCGCATCCCTCGCATCCCTCGCATCCCTAGGATCCCTCGCTTCCCTTGCATCCCTCGCATCCCTTGCATCCCTCGCATCCCTAGCATCCCTTGCATCCCTCGCATCCCTAGGATCCCTCGTATCCCTCGCATCCCTCGCATCCCTAGGATCCCTCGCATCCCTTGCATCCCTCGCATCCCTCGCATCCCTTGCATCCCTTGCATCCCTAGCATCCCTCGCATCCCTAGGATCCCTCGCATCCCTTGCATCCCTCGCATCCCTTGCATCCCTCGCATCCCTTGCATCCCTTGCATCCCTTGCATCCCTCGCATCCCTTACATCCCTTGCATTCATTGCATCCCTCGCATCCCTTGCATTCCTTGCATTCCTTGCATCCCTTGCATCCCTCGCATCCTTGCATTCCTCGCATCCCTTGCATTCATTGCATCCCTTGCATTCCTTTCATCCCTTGCGTTTCTTGCATTACTTTTACCCTGGGCAGTAAGCACTGCAAGGTTAAGAGATTCTGCCCCAATCGAATATTTAAAAATACATTACGGTTGTAGGCCGTATAATTTTTTATTTTATATTGCAAAGACTGCGGTCATCAATAAACATCTCCATCCAATAAACATACAAATAAAACTGAACCTGCTGATCGATCGTTTCATGATTAAGGACGGGGTGGGGGGGGGGGTAAATTGTGAGGCGAGTGGTCTGGCTGTCTGTTTATAGTTCCAGCGATTTGCTTGCTCATTATCTGTTAATTGGTGCTAAACTGTTGGGACAGTTGGGGCAGCCCCAGCCGCTGTTCGATACTTGAATCATGGATTTCACTATTTTGATTTGATCATGGTTTGGCCCCCTCCCTTGCAGCCCTACGAAATTTTCCCGTTTTTTGTTTGTTTTTTTTTTTTTCTTTTTTTTTTTTTGGTAGTCGTCACAAAAGAGAAAGTAAACTAATTACCTTCCTAAATATTACGAATTTTTAAAAAAAGTGAGAACGTACCTTTTTAGAAATTTTCCCGTTTTTTTTTTTTTTTTTTTTTTTTCTTTTTGTTTTTTGGGTAGTCGTCACAAAAGAGAAAGTAAACTAATTACCTTCCTAAATATTACGAATTTATAAAAAAGGAGAGAACGTACCTTTTTGTAGAACATCTGAAAATGACAATTTTACTAAATTGTTCATATAAAGGCCAAAAGTATACTAATAATTATATTATTCAAAGCATGATGCCATTATACAATTAACACCCTGCTCTATACATTTAACTTTGATATATTGTTAAAAAAAATTTAGAAATTCCAAAATATAGACCTTTGTAGGGACGGCACTTTTGTTGAATTACTCAACATATATTTAGTAAAGCGCACGTTACTAATGTGAATGAAAAGAATTGACCCAATCCTCTCAGTGGAACATCAAAATAATCAATTAAAAAAATGTTCACTTTAAATTTGGGAGAAATGAAGTTTCATTTGTTTGATAGGTTGACATCAAAATTGTAGCCTTTTTATCAATATGAAAAGTTTTGATACTTGTCTTTGACGTTACATGATTGATTTCTATGATTTGTTTTGATGTTCAGTTGGAGGGGGGGGGGGCTGAACGATCCATGTTCGTAAAGGCCAAAGGTGGGGATTCGCATTAGGCAGCGATATTTAGATTGCCACCTGGTGAGCCATTTTGAAACGCATTCTGATGATGATTGATGCCTTGTATAGCGCATGTCTCCATGCTGTTCTAGTTGTTCTAGCTGTTCTAGCTGTTCAAACATGCTCAAAGCGCTCTCATGTCATAAAATCTATCTCAAGAAAAATGTCTTTATTAAAAAAAAATTAATAACCATTTAAATAAAACCCATTATATCTCTTAACGTTAGGGGCATAGACAGGAGCGTAACTAAGAGCGCGGGGCTGCGGACCACACCTGAGGCATCTTTAGTGGGGGGATGGGGGTAGACACCCTCATAGTGGGATACACGCTCAAAGGGGATAGTACCAAATCAAAATTGGTTTCATACAAGAACAGGCTACCATCAAGGTATACTACCACCAAAGTAGGATACCCCTAGAGTAGGATACCAACAGAGTATGCTACCACCAGAGTAGGTGACCACCAGAGTAGGCTAACCTCAGAGTATGCTACCACCAGAGTAGAATTGCAACAGAGTAGGTTGTCACCAGAGTATTCTACCACAAGAGTAGGCTAATATCAGAATAGGCTAACCTCAGATTATGCTACCATCAGAGTAGAATTACAACAGAGTATGCTGTCACCAGAGTATGCTACCACAATAGTAGGCTAATATCAGAATAGGCTAACATCTGAGTAGGCTACCACCAGAGTAGGCTACCACCAGAGTAGGCTACCATTAGAGTAGGGGACCACCAGAGGATGCTACCATCAGAGTAGGTTAGCACTTGAGTAGGATACCATCAGAGTAAAATACCACCAGAGTAGGCTACAACCAGACCAGACTGACTGTGAGTAGGTCCATGGAGAGGTATGGACGGTGTGGCACCATAATTTTATCCATTGTGTTGTTTCATGTCTAGTGACGCCCACTGTGCTTAGGATATAACTGGTGAATAGCCAAAAATTGACGTACACAAGAGCAGAAATGAGCCACCAGCTGCTGAGGCACTATCTGCTGAGCCACTAGCTGCTGAGCCACTAGCTGCTGAGCCACTAGCTAGTAGCCGCAAGCCGGAAGTAATATTGCATATTATGATATTTATTTAGCAATGGGATTTGACATTGTCTCGCCACTTCCTTTATTTTTTGAGCTAAAAGCTTGACCCCGTTGTTATAATTAGGCCAATGCGAAAGGATCCGTGTTTGAGCCCCTTGTCTCCCCCCCCCCCACCCCCATGCCTAACAGGTACTGTAGATAGGTCTAATACATTACAGACATTAAAAGGAAAAAAAACAATTTACAAAGAAGACTGAGATTGTTCACAATAACTTAATCTACAACTAATCATTGTTTACGACCAAGACTCTAATATGGATGAACGACATGGGCTTTTCCACTGTTCCAGTATTAAACAGAAACTCGTCCCTCTCCCCCGTAGACAGCGACGAGGCCATGACAGGCAATATCGGCTCCTACCAGGAAGAAGCCAGTATATGAACTGCTCATTCCTGCCCAAGACAATCAAGGACTGGAACAAGCTTTCAAAAGAAAAAGTTGAGGCGACAACACTAGACACAGATGCGTCTATTGCCTCAAGCCTTCCAACCCCCATTGCATGATTCCTTCACAAAGTAGCACTTGTAATCATTGAAATATCCTCATCAGCACCAGGCACAGAAACATTGCAAATCCCCTCTAAATGCATATGAGCCAAAATGATCAATAAATTGATAATGGGCCCTTATTATATAGAAGAAGAAGAAGCTGAACGGTATCCGCGATTTTAAATTAATCGTATTAAGACACAAAAAATAATACGTTATTGAACTATTTAGATATCCCCCCCCCCCACCTTTTTCCCCTCAATCTGATATGGGTCTCAACTTTTGAAGAGAGACAAGAACTGTCAGTGAGTGAAAAGCATTTCTGACTGGCTTACCAACTACAAGTAGCCTTTCACTACGACTTCTTT
>CAXITT010000488.1:245455-268003 GCA_964033795.1 Lymnaea stagnalis
TAAGACTTCGGGGGGGGGGGGGGGAGAGAAAATGGAGGCATGCATGTTTAGAAAACTAATAGAAAATTTGGTAGTGCACAGCTATCAGTTTGATCTTGGAGCAGTACTGCTCTTCTAGCCCCAAAAAGTGGTCGTTGCTCTGCAGAACATTCCCTGTTCCACTCACAGCAGTCAGCTATCAGCATTCCCTGCCCCATTCACAGCAGTCGGCTGTCAGACTTCCCTGCTCCACTCACAGCAGTCAGCTATCAGCATTCCCTGCTCCATTCACAGCAGTCGGCTGTCAGACTTCCCTGCTCCATTCACAGCAGTCGGCTGTCAGCATTCTCTGCTCCACTCATAGCAGTCACTTGTCAGCACTTCCTGCTCCACTCACAACAGTAAGTCATCAGCACACTTTACAGTTAATCATGATAACAGAAATTAACATCGTTTTTAACATAAATATTTTCAGTGTATTTGAAGCAATCCAAACTTTTGAAGCTTTGAAATCAGGTGAAGCTTTGAAGAACTATCAGCATTTGAAGAAATTGAAGCATTTGACGCTAATGAAGAATTTTAAGAATTTGAAGAAGTTGAAGCATTTGAAGCAATTGAAATGTTTGAAGCAATTAAAACGTTTGAAGGAATTGAAGTATTTGGAATATTTGAAGAATTAAAGCATTTGAAGCAATTAAAGGGTTTGGAACATTTGAAGCAATTAAAGCAATTTGAAGCATTTGAAGCAATTAAAGCATTTGAAACAGTTGAAGCAATTAAAGCAATTTGAAGCATTTGAAGCAATTAAAGCATTTGAAACATTTGAAGCAATCAAAGCAATTTGAAGCATTTGAAGCAATTAAAGTATTTGAAACATTTGAAGCAATCAAAGCAATTTGAAGCATTTGAAGCAATCAAAGCAATTTGAAGCATTTGAAGTAATTAAAGTATTTGAAACATTTGAAGCAATCAAAGCAATTTGAAGCATTTGAAGCAATTAAAGTATTTGAAACATTTGAAGCAATCAAAGCAATTTGAAGCATTTGAAGCAATCAAAGCAATTTGAAGCATTTGAAGCAATCAAAGCAATTTGAAGCATTTGAAGCAATCAAAGCAATTTGAAGCATTTGAAGCAATCAAAGCAATTTGAAGCATTTGAAGCAATCAAAGCAATTTGAAGCATTTGAAGCAATCAAAGCAATTTGAAGCATTTGAAGCAATCAAAGCAATTTGAAGCATTTGAAGCAATCAAAGCAATTTGAAGCATTTGAAGCAAAAAAAGTATTTGAAACATCTGAAGCAATTTAAAGCATTTAAAGCGTTAGAAGCAGTTTAAGATTTGAAAAGTTTGAAGCATTGAAAACAACTGAAGCATCCTTTGTTGCTGGTGCATGACCACTGCAATCGACTCATGGCTGGGTATCAGGAAACTACTGTAAGCACTTTAATCCAACGCCATGCAAGGTTGCTTCCTGAGATTTACTTTTGAAATTATAACAATTACAACTACCCAATGAAATTTATGATACCGGGGTATCTGTTGTTTCTTTTTTAAAAAGAGGGAGTGGGGGTGTCTATACGACGACGCGATAAGAAATTGTAAGACTTTTCCTTTCAAAACTTCGGCTCCCACATCCTTACCAGAAAATAAACACACACAAATCTTGGCCCAATTATAATCTGAGCCGTCTGATTGGCGCCGGACGTTCCTGGCCTGGACTCTTGGCTTCTCCACCTGAAATGGCCGGCTTCCCCCGAGCCTCATTGGTCCCACGGCGACATGCGTGGTGGGAAGGGGTAATAATCCCGGGATTAATCAAGGATTTGTCGCGTCTCAGTTCGCACCTCGTGCGCATTGACTCCGAGCCGAGCCAGAACACCTAACCCCCGCGCTGAGCGAACGCCCCGTTCAACTCTGCTTATCACGCACAAGGCGTGGGATTTACGTCTCGCGGTCCAACGCTACAAGGGGACGTAATTTACGCCCAGGCATTAAACGCTACACGGGGGCATAATTTACGGCCAGGAATAAAATGTGGGACTTAAATATTTTTTTTTTTTTCATGTTTGTTTCAAAGGGAAAGCAGGACAAGGTGCTCCTAGCTTGAAGGGCGTACAATGAGACCAGTATGTTGGCTCATAGTGTACAAAGAGACGAGTATTTTGGCTCATATTGTACAATGAGACGAGTATGTTGGCTCATAACCTATTATTGAAACGAGTTTGTTGGCTCAATGTATACAATGAGACGAGTATGTTGGCTCATAGTGTACAAAGAGACGAATATGTTGGCTCATAGTGTACAATGAGACGTGTATGTTGGCTCATAACCTATTATTGAAACGAATTTGCTGGCTCAATGTTTACAATGAGACGAGTATGTTGGCTCATAGTGTGCAATGAGACGTGTATGTTGGCTCATAGTGTGCAATGAGGCGAATATGTTGGCTCATAAATGTACAATGAGACGAGTATGTTGGCTCATAGTGTACAATGAGGCGAGTATGTTGGCTCATAGTATACAATGAGACGAGTATGTTGGCTCATAGTGTACAATGAGACGAGTATGTTGGCTCATAAGTGTACAATGAGACGAGTATGTTGGCTCATAAGTGTACAATGAGACGAGTATGTTGGCTCATAAGTGTACAATGAGACGAGTATGTTGGCTCATAAGTGTACAATGAGACGAGTATGTTGGCTCATAAGTGTACAATGAGACGAGTATGTTGGCTCATAAGTGTACAATGAGACGAGTATGTTGGCTCATAAGTGTACAATGAGACGAGTATTTTAGCTCATAGAGTCATAGTTTGTCATGCAAAAATAAAATTAATACGAAAAAAAACCAGAGTGTACACCCTTGCCTCTATATCATTGCCTCTATGGCTTTGCCTCTACATCATTGCCTCTATGGCTTTGCCTCGACATCATTGCCTCTACATCATTGCCTCTATAGCTTTGCCTCTACATCATTGCCTCTATAGCTTTGCCTCTACATCATTGCCTCTACATCATTGCCTCTACATCATTGCCTCTATAGCTTTGCCTCTACATCATTGCCTCTATAGCTTTGCCTCTACATCATTGCCTCTATAGCTTTGCCTCTACATCATTGCCTCTATAGCTTTGCCTCTACATCATTGCCTCTATAGCTTTGCCTCTACATCATTGCCTCTATAGCTTTGCCTCTACATCATTGCCTCTATAGCTTTGCCTCTACATCATTGCCTCTATAGCTTTGCCTCTACATCATTGCCTCTATAGCTTTGCCTCTACATCATTGCCTCTATAGCTTTGCCTCTACATCATTGCCTCTATAGCTTTGCCTCTACATCATTGCCTCTATAGCTTTGCCTCTACATCATTGCCTCTATAGCTTTGCCTCTACATCATTGCCTCTATAGCTTTGCCTCTACATCATTGCCTCTACATCATTGCCTCTACACCCTTCCCTCTACATCCTTGCCTCTACATCCTTCCCTCTACATCATTGCCTCTACATCATTGGCTCTACACCCTTCCCTCTACATCCTTGCCTCTACATCCTTCCCTCTACATCCTTGCCTCTAAAGCCTTGCCTCTACATCATTGCCTCTACACCTTTCCCTCTACATCCTTGCCTCTACATCCTTGCCTCTATAGCCTTGCCTCTACATCATTGCCTCTACATCCTTTCCTCTACATCATTGCCTCTACATCCTTCCCTCTACATCATTGCCTCTACATCATTGCCTCTACATCCTTGCCTCTACATCCTTGCCTCTATAGCCTTGCCTCTACATCCTTTCCTCTACATCCTTCCCTCTAGATCCTTCCCTCTACATCATTGCCTCTACACCATTGCCTCTACATCATTTCCTCTACATCATTGCCTATACATCCTTCCCTCTACATCCTTCCCTCTACACCATTGCCTCTACACCATTGCCTCTACATCATTGCCTCTACATCCTTGCCTCTACATCCTTGCCTCTACATCCTTGCCTCTACATCCTTGCCTCTACATCCTTCCCTCTACATCATTGCCTCTACATCCTTCCCTCTACATCCTTGCCTCTACATCCTTCCCTCTATATCCTTGCCTCTACATCATTGCCTCTACACCATTGCTTCTACATCATTGCCTTTAAATAATTGCCTCTACAGCCTTGCCTCTACAGCCTTGCCTCTACATCATTGCCTCTACATCATTGCCTCTACATCATTGCCTCTACATCCTTGCCTCTACATCAGTGGTTCTTAACCTGGGTTCGATATAACCCCACGGGTTCAGTTAGTCAGTCTCAGGGGTCCCAAAAAAATCAGGGGAAAAAAATCATATTTTATTTTTCCTGATAAGAAGGGTTCGGTGAATGCACATATGAAACTGATTGGGTTCGGTACCTCCAAATAGGTTAATAACCACTGCTCTACATCATTGCCTTTAAATCATTGCCTCTACATCATTGCTTTTAAATAATTGCATCTACATCATTGCATCTCCATCCGTGCCTGTACATCATTGCCTCCACAGCATTGCCTCTACATTCTTGCCTCTACATCATTGCCTCCACAGCATTGCCTCTACATTCTTGCCTCTACACTCTTGCCTCTACGTCCTTGACGCGACAATCAACATGAACAGATCACTTCGAAGTGGATGCTTAGATAAGTTGACAATGAAGTAAATCTTAAATGAAACTGAACAACTGTTGCTTGTGCTTGCTGATGATCCATATCCAATCCTAAAAATTAAATATAGCGGGTCCATTTTAGGAATAGCACTTGATATACAGTTGAAACTGGATACACGTTTTTTACTATGATAAAATCCATTTAAGGTTCCTACAAAAAACAAAAATAAACAAAATAAACAAACAAAACAGCGTCATAGTATACATTTGTGAGAACATATGAATAGAATTGAAAAATTTGTTAAGTACGAAAGACTCTTAGGCAATCACTGGCTGGCAGGTGAGCTGCTGCTACACAGTATACCTTGTTATATAGGGCAATACTCAGACAATAATGGGTGGGAAATGTCTATATATTTAACCGAGTTTAAAAAAAAAAAAAAAAACGTATGAAAGCCTTTACGACTCCAGACTTGTGGTCTGAATCAATCTTTTTTTTTTTTAAATTATTTCAGTTTGATCCCTTGATGTCTTATTTCTAGACTAGTTTGAACTAGGTAGGTCTGATTTAAAAAAAAATAATTTGCACGCTTGAGATACGAATTGAGCTAGACTAAGTCCCGGGGGGGGGGGATCTATTTATAGCAGACATTACGTATCTCGCGGCGATGGAATTTTATTTGTAATTACGTGAACGACTAATTATAACTTTTTGGTCTCATGAGTCACGTCTGCCGTTGGGAATGTCACGTTACTGGCGTCCTCGTCACCTTACCTGCGTCAGCTGCACGTAACCGTTTACGTCTGTCGGAAGCATCGGACGGGAGTGATCGCATCCGAACGCCCGTCTTAATCCCGGGGGAAAAAAAAAGGGGGAAAAAAAAGGGGGGGGGGGGGGGGGGGTGTTACGCCTCATCTTTGCGACAGTCAATCAGATTAGAGAAAAGGAAACGAGTTGTTGTAATAAAAGTGCATTTTCCGAATATGTTCATTACATTGAAATATGTTTCATTGTCATTTCTGATGTCTTTATTTTATGAACCCCAACTGATTGATTGAATGCCGTCGGTTTGTCTACTGTCTTAGACTTATGTGTAAGGAGTGCAACTGAACAACGGATGTCATCCGATTGGACAATTTGTTTCGCTGTGAAAAGTACTTCCTTGTATTAATTGTAACCCACTTAAGTGGGGGAGAGGGGGGGGTTGTGTTAATTTAACATCTGATTTTTTTCAGGATTTAATCCTTTAATTATCTCCAAATCCATTTCAACCAAACTCAACCATTTAACAGAACAGATGGCGTCTTCTGTCATTCCCCATGCGTACCACCTTTACCACTGACGGTTTGATTCGCCCATCTTAAAATAAATCAATTGCTGACTCGTGTTACCATGTAATCGTGAATGCTTAGTTGAATTAACCAAACTGAACATTGGACAAAAATACATACAAAGAAAAACTCACGTATGGTTTGAATGTAAACATATACATGGACAGGATATTTTTACGGCAAAATTCAATGAGAATTTTTCTTAAATAAAATTACTAGCCTGCGATGTGCTCATAACCCCCCAAATGTAAACATATACATGGACAGGATATTTTTACGGGAAAATTCAATGAGAAATTTTCTTAAATAAAATTACTCGCCTGCGATGTGCTCATAACCCCCCCCCCCCCACGGCCCTTTCATTCCCCACATAATTTCCCCCATCACCCCCCTTGCAATTCCTCCCCCCCATGCATATTCTTACAACACATATCATGTACAGGTATTGCTCCCCCCTCCTATGCATATTCTTACAACACATCATGTACAGGTATTGCTCCCCCCTCCTATGCATATTCTTACAACACATATCATGTACAGGTATTGCTCCCCCTTCCTATGCATATTCTTATAACACATATCATGTACAGGTATTGCTCCCCCCTCCTATGCATATTCTTATAACACATATCATGTACAGGTATTGCCACCCCCCATGCATATTCTTATAACAAATATCATGTACAGGTATTGCTCCCCCTCCTATGCACATTCTTACAACACATATCATGTACAGGTATTGAACCCCCCCCCCTTTCTCCCACCCCTAGCTCCCCCAAACAGGTATTGCCCCCCCCCATGCATATTCTTATAACAAATATCATGTACAGGTATTGCTCCCCCTCCTATGCACATTCTTACAACACATATCATGTACAGGTATTGAACCCCCCCCCCTTTCTCCCACCCGTAGCTCCCCCAAATCTCACCTTGAGTGTATCGATGAGATCACGTGACCCATCTCATGAATGAATCAACGGCAAGGTTAGGCCCGTCATGAGCAACCCTACCTATCACCTCTTTAATAGTGCTCCACAGGGACCATAACTGTCAAGACCAGCTCGTTGTTAGCACCCTTGGATCAGAATTTTGGTCATAAAAAAATAATAATAATATTACTACATGTGGCAGAATTTTTTTTTTTTGTGTAAATATGCTTGTTACAGCTGAAAAAAAAATTTGAGAAAATCTGTTTGTAAAAATGTGTAAGAAAACTTTTCTTTTTTTTTAACGTTATAAATGCTGTAACTTTTATTTTAAAAAAACAAACATTTTATGCAAAGTGAAAGTTGGTAGCTGACGTTGATTTGAGGTTAGGGGCTCCAGGCCAGAGACAATGGTATGCAGACCTAACAGGTTTTGGTTTATTACTAAATAAAGATGTGTAGGTTGTGTTGTTTCGCGTTGTCACTACTAACATTAGTTGTCACTACCAACATCATTTGTCACTACCAACACCAATTGTCACTACCAACACCAGCTGTCACTACCAACGCCAGTTGTCACTACAACACCAGTTGTCACTACAAACACCAGTTGTCACTACCAACACCAGTTGTCACTACCAACACCAGTTGTCACTACCAACGCCAGTTGTCACTACCAACGCCAGTTGTCACTGCCAACACCAGTTGTCACTACCAACACCACTCCAAGCAAAAAGTCATAAGGAATTAGAAGAACTAGGCCTTTGGAAGCTTGAAACAGAAAGAAACGACACTAAAGGAAAGAACCTTTCGGCGAAAAGCCTTCCTAGGGAGAAACACAAATGAAGAGATAACAAGAGACAGAAAATAGTTCAAAGACTTTAAGTGTTCGCCATTAATGTTTGCGGGAACTTGGTTTATGCAAAACTAAGATTACAGGAAGTAAAAGACTTTCTACATTAGTACTGTGAAAAATAAGATTTTAGAGAACAAATCTATGTTTCTTACTATTTCAATGATAAGTAATAAGAAAAGAAATACAAGGCAATTGAGACAAGATGGAGACTATTTCATGAATCCCATGTGCTGAAATAGTGAGACAAGTTGGAGAGTATTTCATGCATCCCATGTGCTGAAATAGTGAGACAAGTTGGAGAGTATTTCATGAATCCCATGTGCTGAAATAGTGAGACAAGTTGGAGAGTATTTCATGAATCCCATGTGCTGAAATAGTGAGACAAGTTGGAGAGTATTTCATGAATCCCATGTTCTGAAATAGTGAGACAAGTTGGAGAGTATTTCATGAATCCCATGTGCTGAAATAGTGAGACAAGTTGGAGAGTATTTCATGAATCCCATGTGCTGAAATAGTGAGACAAGTTGGAGAGTATTTCATGAATCCCATGTGCTGAAATAGTGTCGAAAAGCTGGATTCATTTGTTTTAACATATTAATCTCGCTGGCGATTTAGTGCAGGAAATCAGTGCCATGATGGAAAAATGTTCATCTTATATATATCTGAAGGGCCCACGATCAATATATTGATAAATCTGGATCCTATGCACGTAGAGCGGATTAGCAATGTTTTTGTGCCTAGTGTTGAAGAAAATATGTCACTGGTTGCAAGGGGTACTCAGCGAGGGTATCAGGAACATGGGGCTGGAAGGCCTGAGGCAATTGAAGCAAATGTGTCAAGTGTTGTCACCTCAACTGTTCCTTTTGAAAGCTTGTTCCAGTCCCTGATTGTCTTGGGCAGGAATGAGCAGTTCCTGTACTGGTTTCTCGCTGGTATGAGCCTGAATTGCCTGTCATGGCCTCGTCGCTGTCTACGGGGGAGAGGGACGAGTTTCTGTTGAATGCTGGAGCAGTGGACCAGTCCATTATTTATCTTGTACATGCGCATCATGGAGGGCCCGGGTAGTCGTCGTTGTTCCTCCAACAGTGACCAGCTCAAAGTTTCCAGCATATTGCCAACACGGGAGGTATTCATGTAGCGGTTCAGGACAAAGCGTGCTATAATATACCCGTAGCCGCATCGCCTCCAACCTGTCGATTCTCTTTCGGGTAAATGGGTTCCAGCTGAAGATACGTAATCCAATAGCAGCCGGACAACGGCTTTATAGGCTCTTTCTTTCACACTGGAGTTGCAGATCGTTAGATATCGCCTTAAGAACCCTAGGGTCTTGTTTGCCTGATGATCTTTTGTGTTGATCTACGTTGAAGTGGGATGAGTCTGTGGAAACTAATCTTGTTCGATATCACGAAGATATTCAGTCAACCTATCTGATAATTTTCTCAAGTTTGGCCGACACAACATGTGTGGCAGCTATGGTACCCACTCGCATGGATCACATTTTGACTAATATATCTAAGGCCTTCGTTGATGTTAAAAGCACCCTTGGGCAGGCTAATGTTTCTGATTTTGAGTGTATGCTTCTTAAGCAGGGTGTAGTCCCAACGCAAGACAGGTCAGCTAGAAGCTCACCCAGTTTTTATTTACGTCCGAAGACAATAACTGGAGAGGATGAGAAGACCCTGTTGGTGTGGGGGTCAGCGAGAAGTGTTTGGCGACTCTTTGTGAATATTTTTTGTGAATCACTTTGTGCCAGTGTTAGGTTAGTATTTATTGTCTTGTCTTTATATTTCAAGTGTCAACATAAAACTTGTTCCACACACCTTGTTCCACACACCCTGTTCCACACACCCTGTTCCACACACCCTGTTCCACACACCCTGTTCCACACACCCTGTTCCACACACCCTGTTCCACACACCCTGTTCCACACACCCTGTTCCACACACCCTGTTCCACACACCTTGTTCCACACACCTTGTTCCACTTACCTTGTTCCACACATCTTGTTCCACACAACTTGTTCCACACTACTTGTTCCATACACCTTGTTCCACTTACCCTGTTCCACACGCCTTGCTCCACACACCTTGTTCCACCATTTGCTTCACATAGTTTGAACCCAGTTCTACATTTATTTTTTTTTTATGACAAATAATAGGAACCAGTTTTTAGTAAAATTATTGGATTGAAAGCCATACTTTTAGAACCACTGCCGGGTATAAGATATCGATCACCTGTTCAGTCAACGACCTTTAAAATATATATAGAATGATCATTGATTTTTGTGTTTAATAACTTTAAAATTTATCTGGGGACAGCGGTTCTCAACCTGTGGGTAGCGATCTTTTGGGGGGTTAAACGACCCCTTTACTGGGGTCGCCTAAGGCCATCGGAAAACACGTGTTTATGAAGTAGCAAGGACAAAAAAATTATGTTTCGTGTCACCACACCGTCAGGGACTGTATTAAAGGGTCAGGGCATTTAAGAAGGTTGAGAACTACTGATCTAGGAGAAGCGTTGTCCATAAAAAAAAATATTTTTTGCTTAATTTGATCGTTAAAACATAGAAGTCGTTAAATAAATCAGTTAATTGTATGCAAGGAAAGATGTTGCTAGAACGGTGCTGAGGGCGACTTATTCGAACTAAAGCAAAGAGAATGATCTGAAGGTCAAGGACCCTACACGATGAAGGACATTGGTTGTTAGTGGGGTGAATGGTGGAGGTGAAGGGTCATTGGAAAGATGACGTGGCTTATGGCTTGAGGCATAAAAAAAAAAGTTTGAATTTTTAAAAACATAATAAAAATCCTTACCTTTATGAGCGCCACCCCCCCCCCCCACGGGTGTCATGATTACATCAGTAAATGGTTTAATCTCTACACAGCCTGGCCTTAGCAAAATTATAAAAATGAAAATGACAGATTCCCAATACAAAAAAGAGAGACATCTTAAACATTCAGCCGTAAAGTTTGAAGGGGGTTGGGGGGTTGGGGGGGGAGGGGGTGGGTGTAAGAGGCTTAGGGTTTACTGATGCAACCCACACTGACACACCTCCCTGACACACCTCCGTGAAACACAACTCCCCGACACACCTCGTGACACACCTTGTGGCAAACCTTTGTGACAGACCTCCATGACACACCTCCCTGACACACCTCCATGACACACCTCCCTGAGACATCTCCGTGAAACACAACTCCCATGACACACCTCGAGACACACCTTTGTGACACACCTCCATGACACACTTCAATGACACATCTCCATGACACACCGCGTGACACACCTCCGTGACACACCCCCATGACACACCTCCCCGACACACTTCAATGACACACCTTAATGACACACCTCAATGATACATCTCCCTGACACACCTAGTGACACACCTTTGTGACACACCTCCGTGACACACCTTTATGACACACCTCCCTGACACACTTCAATGACACACTTCAATGACACACTTCAATGACACATCTCCCTGATACACCTCCAAAACACACCTCCATGTGACCCTCAATGACACACCTCCATGACACACCTCCATGACACACCTCCATGACACCCCCCATGACACACCTTAATGACACATCTCCTTGACACTCTTAATGACACACCTCCCTGACACACTTCCTGACACACCTCCATGACACACCTCCATGATACACCTCAATGACACAGCATTGTGTCAGTATGGTCCTTTGTGGAAACAAAAGAACACATTCTTGTATTTATCAATTTTCATTTTTGAAATTAAAAGGCCATGACGTCAGAAATGTTTGCTTTGCGTATGAGGAAGGATCGGTCGTCACTGATTGGCTGGCTGGTTTCCTCAGGCTGTTCACAGCGGTTCATCACAACCCTTGGAATCTCAGCTTCTGCGTGTAGTAAGGACTAGCTTCTACGTGTAGTAAGGACTAGCTTCTACGTGTAGTATGAGCTAGCTTCTACGTGTAGTAAGGACTAGCTTCTACGTGTAGTATGAGCTAGCTTCTACGTGTAGTATGAGCTAGCTTCTACGTGTAGTAAGGTGTAGCTTCTACGTGTAGTATGAGCTAGCTTCTACGTGTAGTATGATTTCAAAGCAGTAGAGTCTCCATGTACTCAGTGCAACACTCAGTGCAACACTCAGTGCAACACTCAGTGCAACACTCATACTCGAGATGAGCCTTGATCGCCACCCTCCACCCACACCAACCCCCAACCCTAACACCCCCCCCCCCCCCCCCNCCGGTGGGGGAAGGGTTTGAAGGTGTGGGGAGTCATTGTGAAGTTTTTATATCAATCACCTAACAAGACCAGCTGATCAAAGTCGATATTGATCCAGGATCGCTTGCCTGGCAGTTTAATAAGGGAGATTTGAACGTGATACTCCACACATCAAAGACGCGATCAAATAAAGCCGACACTTTTTCCTACTGTACAACCATGATATTTTATTATAGTTTCATTTTTTTATGACCAGTATTCTACAGTAGGTAAGGCGAGACCCCCCCCTCCCCTTTTTCCACCTCAACCCCCCCCCCACATCGCATCTGGGGTAAACACATACAGTATATAAAGAAACGGTCCGTTCTCATATTTTTTTTTAACGCCCCAAATCTATTTATGTCATCTGCAGCGCGTGGTAGACCAACATGCTGCAATCCACCCAGCTTGTAAAATGGTCTAATAAATAATATAATATGTTGTATTTTTTTTTTGTGTGTGTTGAAAAATACGTATCTTAAAATAAACATAAAAAACCAAACAGAGCTGAAAGCAAGCGATCGTGGAAAAAGGCTTAGCTGCTGCCGTGGCCGTGGCCACAATCACGGTTGCCGTGGCCAAAGCTGCTGCCGTGGCCACAATCAGGGCTGCCGTGGCCACAATCAGGGCTCATCTTGCTGGCAACTCATGTGAATCCATCCCTGGCTCTTTGTGCTGTGCTGGCGGAGCGGAAATGAAAACATGGAATGAAAGACCATCGCCGGGGTCCTTTGATTGCTTTGTAAGGTATCGAATTAGCGGTTTCTGAGCCATCCCGGTTGTCCAACAACGGAGCGGCATTGTCCTGGGGACTTGTTAAAAGACTTATTGGGCGCGTAGTGGCGAAATCCCCCCTTCCCTTTCTAGGGAAAAATCACCCCCCCCCCCCACCTTTTTCTAAATGGCCTATGGTTGCGTGAAAGCCACCGTTGGTAAAAGGAAAAGAACTATTGGGGCCGTAGGGGCGAAACCCCCCCTTCCCTTTCTAGGGAAAAACCCCCCCCCCCCCCCCACCTTTTTCTAAATGGCCTATGGTTGCGTGAAAGCCACCGTTGGTAAAAGGGCGAATCCCAGTCTGGTGAAAGTTTGGGACGGTTCAAGTTTGAACATTGAAATGAGATGTTGAGGCCCCATCTCTCGGGCTGTCTGCCAAAGGCTAAAGCGATGTGCAGACGCTCGAGTAACCTGATGGGTCCTACACGGTAGATGTGTAGGACGCTCGAGTAACCTGATGGGTCCTACACGGTATATGTGTGGCCAACTCAGACGACATGTAAAGAGACAGAAGCCTTGCCCAATGGCGCCAATTTTGTCTCGGAAAGTAATCACGACACTTCTCACTAGCTTAATTCAAACGTCCATGACAACTTGTGACATATATTCTACAACATATTGTGACAATCCTAAAAATTACAATCACAATAGTTGCAATCCTATAAAGTCATGTGTGACACACTTACTCTCAAGAGATGATTCGTGACACACTTACTCTAATCAGATGATGAGTGACACACTCTCATGAGTTGAAACACCAAATATAAGCACCAAATACAATAACCAAATATAAGCACCATATAGAAGCACCAAATAGAAGCACCAAATAGAAGCACCAAATAGAAGCACCAAATAGAAGCACCAAATAGAAGCACCAAATAGAAGCACCCAATTGAAGCATCAAATATGAGCACTAAATATAAGCACCAAATATAAGCACCAAATATAAGCACCAAATAGACGCCCAAATTAGAAGCACCAAATATAAGAACCAAATATAAGCACCAAATATAAGCACTAAATATAAGCACCAAATAGACGCCCCAATCAGAAGCACCAAATATAAGAACCAAATATAAGCAACAAATAGCAGCACCAAATAGAAGCACCAAATCGAAGTATCAAATATAAGCATTAAATAGAAGCACCAAATAGACGCATTAAATAGATGCACCAAATAGAAGCACCAAATAGAAGCAACAAATAGAAGCACCAAATAGAAGCACCAAATAGAAGCAACAAATAGAAGCACCAAATAGAAGCACCAAATAAAAGCAACAAATAGAAGCACCAAATAGACGCACCAAATAGAAACACCAAATAGAAGCACCAAAAAGAAGCACTAAATAGAAGCACCAAATAGAAGCACCAAAATGATTTCTGTGCTCTTGCATCTAACTGGCATGTTGCGTTTTCTGCTTGTCTTGCCAGCGTTCACGGCAATATCTTAGGACACTATAGCTATATTTAGAGGAATGGAGGCTAGTTTTTAGGTCATCTGTGGTGCCCCAACGGGCCAAGGACTAAGGGACATGATACTGATGATGATATAGAGAGAGGGAGATAGAAGTTGGCACTACGTGGTGTTAGGTTGTTGTAGTTTTAATTAGGCCTTAAGAGCAACAATCAAAGTTGAAAAAGATCCCCCACTTTATTTCAAATAGCAATGATTGATCTTCAGAATAGAAAGGCTGTTATGGCTCATTCTCAAATCTCAATAGCTACATCAATTTCGAACTGGTACATCCCTGTCTCTCAACAAGTTTGCCTTTTAGAAGCTACTGTTAACCTATCCAACCTTAAATAGATCAGATGTCCCACCAACGTCATGGCTTCTCTTCTTTAATCAATGAGAACAATTCCCCCCCCCCTCCCACATACATAAAAAAAATTCTCATTCCAATACAATGCTTGTGATTCTATTTTAGGTGGGTCAAATATTTAAACAAATACACCAGGACTTAAATTGGTCTTTCCTGCAAGGACTTTTCGGTTAAGGGCGCAAGTCATCGACTTGTGACAATGTTGGACAAAGTTAATTCTTGTCTACATCAATGGACATCAGTCTCAAAGTTGATGTGCAATCACACAAATCAGTCAAGGAAAACATGGAAGCTACCACGTGATTGTGTTGTTCTCTTACGAGAACTAGCCTCCTGGAATCGTATTGTTTTAAAATCTGAAAACTTGACACGAATGCTCCATAGACAATAGAATGTTAATAGACTGTCAATAGACTGTAAAAGCGGAAGATTTATTGAGTAGTCCCATCAAACAAGATGGAAACAGTAGCAGGGGCCAACAGCTTTACCTTACTTGACTCGCCGTTTAATAAACTCTGATAGACCAGCGGTCGTTAGCCATGCGACTGAACAGCAGTTGTTAGGCATGCGACAGAAAAGCAGTCGCTAGGCATGTGACAGAAAAACAATCGTTAGGCATGTGACAGAAGAGCAGTCGTTAGGCATGCGACAGAACAGGGGTCGTTAGGCATGCGACAGAACAGCGGTCGTTAGGCATGTGACAGAACAGGAGTCGTTAGGCATGTGATAGAACAGGAGTCGTTAGGCATGTGACAGAACAGCGGTCGTTAGGCATGCGACAGAACAGCGGTCGTTAGGCATGTGACAGAACAGCAGTCGTTAGGCATGCGACAGAACAGCGGTCGTTAGGCATGCGACAGAACTGCGGTCGTTAGGCATGTGACAGAACAGCGGTAGTTAGGCATGAGACAGAACAGCGGTAGTTAGGCATGTGACAGAACAGCGGTCGTTAGGCATGTGACAGAACAGCGGTCGTTAAGCATCCGACAGAACTGCGGTCGCTAGGCATCCGACAGAACTGCGGTCGTTAGGCATGTGACAGAGCAGCGGTCGTTAGGCATGAGACAGAACAGCGGTCGTTCGGCATGAGACAGAACAGCGGTCGTTAGGCATGTGACAGAACAGCAGTCGTTAGGCATGTGACAGAATAGGAGTCGTTAGGCATGCGACAGAACAGGAGTCGTTAGGCATGCGACAGAACAGCGGTCGTTAGGCATGAGACAGAACAGCGGTCGTTAGGCATCCGACAGAACAGCGGTCGTTAGGCATGAGACAGAACAGCGGTCGTTAGGCATGTGACAGAACAGCGGTCGTTAGGCAAGTGACAGAACAGCCGTCGTTAGGCAACGTTAGGCATGGGACAGAACAGGGGTCGTTAGGCATGGGACAGAACAGCGGTCGTTAGGCATGAGACAGAACAGCGGTCGTTAGGCATCCGACAGAACAGCGGTTGTTAGGCATGAGACAGAACAGCGGTCGTTAGGCATGTGACAGAACAGCGGTCGTTAGGCATGTGACAGAACAGCGGTCGTTAGGCATGCGACAGAAAAGCGGTCGTTAGGCATGCGACAGAACAGCGGTTGTTAGGCATCCGACAGAACAGCGGTCGTTAAGCATCCGACAGAACTGCGGTCGTTAGGCATGTGACAGAACAGCGGTCGTTAAGCATGGGACAGAACAGCAGTCGTTAGGCATGTGACAGAACAGCAGTCGTTAGGCATGTGACAGAACAGCGGTCTTTAGGCATGGGACAGAACAGCGGTCTTTAGGCATGGGACAGAACAGCGGTCTTTAGGCATGCGACAGAACAGCTGCGGTTAGGCATGGGACAGAACAGCGGTCTTTAAGCATGGGACAGAACAGCGGTCTTTAGGCATCCGACATAACAGCTGTGGTTAGGCATGGGACAGAACAGCGGTCTTTAGGCATGGGACATAACAGCTGTGGTTAGGCATGGGACAGAACAGCGGTCTTTAGGCATCCGACATAACAGCTGTGGTTAGGCATGGGACAGAACAGCGGTCTTTAGGCATCCGACATAACAGCTGTGGTTAGGCATGCCGCAATGGGTCGACCACCGCAGTAATGCAAATAAATTCAATATTGTGTGCCCCAATACGTCTAATATGTTGAGAACACCGACCCCACATGGGCGCAAACTGCGACCATCGCTTGGATCGGCCTGGAGATAATGAGACATATTTTCGTTATTAGCGCCAAGAACACTTGAGACATTGGTGGGGGTGGGAAAGAGGGGGGGGGGAGGGGGGCACCCTAGACATCGCCACAGCGTAATTGGGAATTTTCAATGACACATCAAAAATCCCTTTTCTTGCCCGGGACAAGTGTAAAATTGGCATGGGGGAGAAGGGATTGGAATGTCTCAGCCCGCATTGTGTCAATGTTGCCATGCGTGAAGCGCAATGGTTAGCAGGGGCCCACCCACCAAAAATGGGCGTGGCGGAGAGCTTGATTCTTTATGGATGGATGCGAGTCACTTTTGGCTCAGAGGCGTGGCTTCAGGTGTAAATTGCGAAGCTCAGGAGGAGAATGGGGGAGTGGGGGTTGGCCTTGGTTGAATCGGTTTCTAGCACGGGAGCCCGAATATTCCGAAATACTACAGAATGAAGACATGTGGGGGTGCTGGAAAAGAGGTGACCGGGGATATGGTTGAAATGTGTCAAGAGTACGGGCACAGAGTGTAGTGGTTTGGCCCCTTTAAGTAAGTTTTGTCAAGCACGGGGGCGGGGGGGGGGCTGCTATTACAGCTACACAGTTAAGAAACACTTGGCGAAAATCACCAGGTTGGCACCCAGGTTGGCACCCAGGTTGGCACCCAGGTTGGCACCCAGGTTGGTCGGTGTTTTTTGTGTGTGTTGATTATTGACGTATATTCGAATTAGAAAACAAGATGGTTTGAACTGTGTAGGAATCAATTAATGAAGTGGGTCGAAATGCAGAGGTTGCCTTTAAGGTGAGGGCGTGCAGGTGATTCGGGCCGTTAGATATGGTCGGTAGATTTGGACGGGAGATTTGGGCGGCAGATTGAGTGGGGCGGTCGATTGGGCCAGATGATTGGGGCCATAGATTGGGGCGGGTGATTGGAGACGGAGATCGGGCTATGTTCATATTTCTAATGTGTTCAAATTGCTTACATGGGGAACTTTGTCAATACATTTGTCTTTAATTGTTCTAATCCCTTCAACATCAGATGTATCAGACCAGACATTTCTAAGGTGATGTTTGTAACAAAAATGTATCAAACCAGACATTTCTATTATAAGGTGATGTTTGTAACACAGATGTATCCGACCAGACATTTCTAAGGTGATGTTTGTAACACAGATGTATCCGACCAAACATTTCTAAGGTGATGTTTGTAACACAGATGTATCCGACCAAACATTTCTAAGGTGATTTTTGTAACACATGTGTATCCGACCAGACATTTCTAAGGTGATTTTTGTAACACAGATGTAGCAGACGTGACATTTCTAAGGTGATGTTTGTAACACAAATGTCTCAGACCAGACATTTCTAAGGTGATGTTTGTCTACTCATAACGGGTGTCTGATGACGTACATTAAATTGTTCATTTGGATTTGTGACGTAGAAGAGGGTAAATTAATCAGGCCTGATTCATTTTTTTTAACTAAGAAAATAATCTGAAAGATGACCGCTTGCTGTCACCGGACGATGGCCAGCAGAACGGTATACAGTGCAAGTTAAACAGTGCTGTCTCTGGACAATGTCTGAATGCGCACTTTTTGTTGTACACGTTGTATTGAAAAATGGGAAAATTTAATGCTAACTCATGTGACCTTGAAGGCGGTAAAAAAAAATTCCAAGCTGCCGAGAAAGATGGGGGTGGGGAGCAAAATGGGTTGCAAAACTGGAATTTATCTGGAGATTAAACCAAATGGGCACACTTGACGCAATTGACTTTTTGAACACAACAGACACATTGGACACAATGAACACAATAGACACAGTGGACACAATGGACACAATAGACACATTGGACAAATGGACACAACATACACTTTGGACACATTGGACACAATAGACACAATAGGCACAATAGACACATTGGACACAGTGAACACAATGGACACATTATTGGACACAATTGACCCAATGGATACAGTGAGCACAATGGACACAATTGACACAATGGACACATTGGACGCAATTGACACATTGGACACAATGGACACATTGGACACATTGGACACAAAGACACAATAGGCACAATAGACACATTGGACACAGTGAACACAATGGACACATTATTGGACACAATTGACCCAATGGATACAGTGAGCACAATGGACACAATTGACACAATGGACACATTGGACACAATTGACACATTGGACACAATGGACACATTGGACACATTGGACGCAATTGACACATTGGACACAATGGACACATTAGACACAATTGACACATTGGACACAATGGACACATTGGACGCAATTGACACATCGGACACATTGGACACAATTGACACATTGGACACACTAGACACAGTTGAACACAATGGTACAAAAGGCACAATGAGATCTTAAGAATGTGTCTGTTTCACTTACAGGACTTGAATTTTTATGGATGGTTTGCTTTAAACTGTTTTAAAGCTTGGATTTGTATCCCTGATTCAATCCATGATTGCTGTTACGTCATTGTATTGATTGTTGAAATGCCATTATCAAAATGTCTCAACATAGAAGATTTTGTAAATGTTGTAGTAGACATCCCTGTAATGACTTCAGAAGAAACAATATATTTTTTGGGTTAAAAAACGCAATGCATCCTTCTATGACAATCCAAGAAAATCCCTGGAGTTATATAGACACAGACCCTCCGGCCTCGAATTGAGAGATTCAAATATTAACTTCCGGAGGCTCGATATTTTGTGTAACCCAAAATATGTACACAATGAGCCTTCTGTCTTGATTTAAGCCGAATCCTAGTCTATCCTGTGTTGAAAGACTTGTCTGTACGCAGACAAAAAAAAGAAAAACTGCACATATGTATGGCATATTATGTGTGTGGCATATCTGTGTGTGGCATAGCTGTGTGTGGCATAGCTGTGTGTGGCATATCTGTGTGTGGCATAGCTGTGTGTGGCATAGCTGTGTGTGGCATATATATGTGACATACATATGTGTGGTTTGTGTGCTGCATATATGTGTGTGGCATATATGTTTGTGGCATATATGTGTGTGGCATATAAGCGTGGCATATGTTTGTGGTATAGGTGTGTAGAATATATGTGCGACATATGTGTGTGACATAAATGTGTGACATAAATGTGTGACATATATGTGTGGCACATATGTGTGGCATACTCGAAGGCTAGGGGCAGACACGAATTTTTTGTCATGGCAAAATTTAATTTAAACTGTCACTAAAACTCGGTTTTGGGGGGGGGGGATCATCAGGTTTCTTAAATTTTGATTTTTTTTTTTTAATCTTCGTCAGAGAAAAAAGCTGCTCACTCAGATATGTGCTATACCCAACATGCTCAAGGTTCGAGCCACATGTGGACGATCACCTGGGCATCTCTTCAGGAATGAAACGAGTGAACTGTGCAGGCCCAACTGTGTCGTGCTTTGCCTTTAGTGTCCCATTACCCTGCAGCTTTAAGCTTCATCTGCAAATTTACATGTGCAGTTTACAAATCTATGACAAATGTGTTTGGAAGCAGCTCGANAGCCTAACTCCCAGGCATGCCTAACTCCCAGGCACGCCTAACACCATGGCATGCCTAACTCCCAGGCACGCCTAACTCCCAGGCACGCCTAACTCCCAGGCACGCCTAACTCCCTGGCATGCCTAACTCCCAGGCACGCCTAACTCCCAGGCACGCCTAACTCCCAGGCATGCCTAACTCCCAGGCACGCCTAACTCCCAGGCATGCCTAACTCCCAGGCACGCATAACTCCCAGGCACGCCTAACTCCCAGGCACGCCTAACACCATGGCATGCCTAACTCCCAGGCACGCCTAACACCATGGCATGCCTAACTCCCAGGTACGCCAAACACCATGGCATGCCTAACTCCCAGGCACGCCTAACACCATGGCTTGCCTTTCTCCCAGGCACGCATAACTCCCAGCCACGCCTAACTCCCAGGCACGCCTAACTCCCAGACACGCCTAACACCATGGTAAGCCCAACTCAAAGGTAAGCCTAATTCCACGGCAAGCCTAACTCCACGGCAAGCCTAACTCCATGATACTGCCTAACTCCATGGCAAGCCTAACTCCATGGCAAGCCTAACTCCCTGGCACTGCCTAACTCCATGATACTGAATAACTCCCTGGCACTCCTAACTCCATGGCACGCCTAACTCCATGGCAAGCCAACTCCATGGCAAGCAGAACTCCCTGGGACTGCCTAACTCCATGATACTGCCTAACTCCCTGGCACTGCCTAACTCCATGATACTGAATAACTCCATGGCAAGCCTAACTCCATGGCAAGCCTAACTCCATGGCAAGCCTAACTCCATGGCAAGCCTAACTCCATGGCAAGCCTAACTCCATGGCAGCCCAAATGTCACTAAAACTCGGTTTTGGGGGGGGGGGGATCATCAGGTTTCTTAAATTTTGATTTTTTTTTTTTTAATCTTCGTCAGAGAAAACAGCTGCTCACTCAGATATGTGCTATACCCAACATGCTCAAGGTTCGAGCCACATGTGGACGATCACCTGGGCATCTCTTCAGGAATGAAACGAGTGAACTGTGCAGGCCCAACTGTGTCGTGCTTTGCCTTTAGTGTCCCATTACCCTGCAGCTTTAAGCTTCATCTGCAAATTTACATGTGCAGTTTACAAATCTATGACAAATGTGTTTGGAAGCAGCTCGAAAGTACATTAATTTCCGTGCTTCAAAGTCACTAAAGCGCCTTGAGAACTCGGCGCGAAGTCAGCTTAGTTTTTTAGCATGGTGTGCATTGGGAGACACCTTAGCGTTGACTTGGATATAAGTGTACGACGGTCAAGACCTCGTGGGACTGATATAATTGAACGGCGGGCCGAATGTGGCCTGCGGGTCTTGAGTTTCCCACATGTGGCTTATAAGCTTTTATAATCCTTTTGGAAACCTTTTATCATTAATATGCGCTCATAATGTGCCGATCTGTTAAACTTGGATGTATGGATGTTGTAAAAATAATGGCTTATAATTAATGGAACTTTGAAATGTAAAGGTTAAACTTATATCAAATGGTTCCTTTTTAAGAGTTTGAAGGGGCTCTTAAGATCTTTAAACAATTTTTAAGGTGGATATAATCAACCATGCTTTCTTGAATAACATTCTAAAGAATAATTGGTTAAAGAATGATGACGTTGGTGTCATGTACTTCTTATGACACTGTATCATGCACATACGTCTTGGGACGCTGGTATCGTGTACGTCATAAACAGTTGAGAATGATCATGAACTGATTAAATTGTGGATAGTGTAAGTGTTTATAAAACTGAGTCAAGGCAAGAACCTTCACTCTGTTTTTAGAATGGACGTACCTACCAATAAAGATATAATTCAATTACAACACAGTGAAGGAGACAATTTCGCGGAAAGTATGAATTCTGAAATAGTAAGTCTACAACACAGTTTGACACTGGATTCACACATTCCATCTTTAGTACTCCAAGACAGGCTCTAAGATTCTACTACTCTTGCCCGTGACACCACGAAGAGGTAGCTTTGGTGAATAATGTAAACAACTGCAGAACACAGTTTACGTTTTATAATCATTTAATCATTAGTGTGGAAAGACGTTTTAGAGTTGATCAGGGATGCCATGGCATGCCTAACTCCCAGGCAAGCCTAACTCCCAGGCATGCCTAACTCCCAGGCACGCCTAACACCATGGCATGCCTAACTCCCAGGCACGCCTAATTCCCAGGCACGCCTAACTCCCAGGCACGCCTAACTCCCAGGCATGCCTAACTCCAAGGCACGCCTAACTCCCAGGC
>CAXITT010000488.1:268740-294748 GCA_964033795.1 Lymnaea stagnalis
GGCAAGCCTAACTCCATGGCCAGCTCAACTCCACGGGACTGCCTAACTCCACGGCAAGCCTAACTCCCTGGTACTGCCTAACTCCCTGATACTGCCTAACTCCCTGGCACTGCCTAACTCCATGATACTGCCTAACTCCATGGCAAGCCTAACTCCATGGCAAGCCTAACTCCATGGCAAGCCTAACTCCATGGTACTGCCTAACTCCATGGCAAGCCTAACTCCATGATACTGCCTAACTCCATGGCAAGCCTAACTCCATGGCAAGCCTAACTCCATGATACTGCCTAACTCCATGATACTGCCTAACTCCCTGGCACGCCTAACTCCATGATACTGCCTAACTCCCTGGCACTGCCTAACTCCATGGCAAGCCTAACTCCATGGTACTGCATATTTTTAAGGCATTCTAATGGGAACCCATCGTAATCAAAAGACCTGCCTTCATTCAAATATGCAAATACAAGAGGAAAAAACGTGTTGACAATCACTTCCTGTTTTTTTGTAATATTAAGTTTTGATGCGATATTTGCTTTTACCATGATACTTCCCGTACGGCCACTTTGACTTTTTAATAGACCGGCATTTCTACAGATGAGCTTTCCATGTCCCGTTCTTAGACAACCCCCCTCTCTCCCCTTCTCCAATGGTTCCCCGATCAGTTGACGATCCCACGAAGAGAATGGCCAGTAGGGAAGTTTATGAAAATTAGATGTGTTAAAGTTGTCCGGGGAAGTTAATCTCTTTGGCCGCCACAGAGGGGGCCATAATCTACCACCGCCCTCACCCGGTAGCGCCACATGAAAAAAAAAGAAGGGGTTGGGGGGGGGGCTCCATAAGGAGACGATTGTTAACGTGTGAATTCTCCCCCCTCCCTTCCACACCCCTTGTGGGGGAGGGGTGTATTTGTCCCGCGCCTCAAAGCGATGAATGTGACACCGTCGACAATGCGACCAGGGACGATACTATTTGATCCTTACCACGGGGGCAGACGATCGCTTGGAGCTCGAGCCTGAAAAGGTAAAAACACATTTCTACGTAAACAAAAATCTTCGGAAAGGGTTCCTCTCCGTTTGCGGTGGACAGCGATGCGTCTTTTCGCGAGATTTGCTTATTTAAAGATTGATTTAGATGAAAGCAATGGGGGTTGGGGAGGGGGGGTAATTTGAGAACAAGACTCCGACTTCAAAGATATTAATATGTGTTGGGGGCGGGGCTATGCGGGGGAGGCATGTGGTTGTAGGGAATGATGTCAAATGTCACTGTCATATATCCGCCATGTTTTGGAGAGTGCTGTTTGTCACAATGGCGCAGAGTCTGATCTTCTGTTGCATTTAGCCACTGGCTAGGGAGTGACTTTAAGGGCTCCAATCTCTGATTCCATCTCCCATCTCCAGTGTGTTGTGCCTCACGACATCAGCAGGTAGACTTGACATGAGCAGGTAGACTTGACATGAGCATGTAGACTTGCCTTGAGCAGGTAGACTTGACATGAGTAGGTAGACTCGACATGAGCAGGTAGACTTGACATGAGCAGGTAGACATGACATGAGCTTATAGATTTAACATGAGCTTATAGACTTGACATGAGCATGTAGACTTGACATGAGCATGTAGACTTGCCTTGATCAGGTAGACTTGGCATGAGCGGGTAGACGTGACATGAGCATATTGACTTGACATGAGCAGGTAGACTTGACATGAGCAGGTAGACTCGACATGAGCAGGTAGACTTGACATGAGCAGGTAGACTCGACATGAGCAGGTAGACGTGACTTTAGCAGGTAGATTTGGCATGAGCAGGTAGACTTGGCATGAGCAGGCAGACGTGACATGAGCAGGTAGACTTGACATGAGCATATAGTCTTGACACGAGCGTACAGACTTGACATGAGCATATAGACTTGACATGAGCATATAGTCTTGACACGATCATACAGACTTGACATGAGCATACAGACTTGACATGAGCAGGTAGACTAGAGATATTCTTATGTAACTACCGATCACAGTAATAGAACTTGCCACACTAGGCACATCAAGCATGTCTCAGAGGATCCACACATCGTCTTCCTTTAGACTCCACAGGATATGGTGGTATAAATCAAAGGTCCGGGAGCGGTGTGCCACCTGACGATGCTAGGTGTGGCGCCTGACGATGTTAGGTGTGGCGCCTGACGCTGCTAGGTGTGCCGCCTGACGATGCTAGGTGTGGCACCTGACGATGCTAGGTGTGGCGCCTGACGCTGCTAGGTGTGGCGCCTGACGCTGCTAGGTGTGGCGCCTGTCGATGCTAGGTGTGACGCCTGTCGATTCTAGGTGTGGCACCTGACGATGCTAGGTGTGGCACCTGACGATGCAAGGTGTGGCACCTGACGATGCTAGGTGTGGCGCCTGACGATGCTAGGTGTGGCGCCTGACGATGCTAGGTGTGGCGCCTGACGATGCTAGGTGTGGCACCTGACGATGCTAGGTGTGGCGCCTGACGATGCTAGGTGTGGCGCCTGACGATGCTAGGTGTGGCACCTGACGATGCTAGGTGTGGCACGTGACGATGCTAGGTGTTGCACCTGACGATGCTAGGTGTGGTGCCTGACGATGCTAGGTGTGGTGCCTGACGATGCTAGGTGTGGCACCTGACGATGCTAGGTGTGGCACCTGACGATGCTAGGTTTGGTGCCTGACGATGCTAGGTGAGCCGCGGAAAATCTCCTGCCAAGGGAATGAACAACTAGTGAGGACGATATAAATTTATTAAAAGACAAGGGACAACGATTGCGACAAAATTATTGGGACAATTATTGGCTATAAATAAGAAGCTATCCAACGCGGTAGGTCAAATAGTACACACATCTGGATGTTTCTTTTGGCTGGTCACGTGACATCGTAATGTGTCCGAAGCCATGAGTAGCCTGCGTATTTGATCGCTCGTATTTAACGACCGTGCAGAGGTGTAATACTTTGACTATAATGTGTAAGCTGCTGGCTGTTTACATTTATTTATACTACCCACAGGTGGCATTACAATTACACCCCCTACACGTGACAAACAAACCAAGCACAAACTAAGCCCAAACCTGTCAACACAGAGGGTAAAAACTTGTCAACACAGAGGGTACAAACCTGTCAACACAGAGGGCGGTACAACCCTGTCGACACAGAGGGCACAAAACTGTCGACACAGAGGGTACAAGCCTGTGAACACAGTGGGTACAAACCTGTCAACACAGTGGGTACAAACCTGTCAACACAGTAGGTACAAACCTGTCGACACAGAGGGTACAAACCTGTCAACACAGTGGGTACAAACCTGTCGACACAGAGGGTACAAGCCTGTCAACACAGAGGGTACAAACCTGTCGACACAGAGGGTACAAACCTGTCGACACAGAGAGTACAAACCTGTCGACACAGAGGGTACAAACCTGTCGACACAGAGGGTACAAACCTGTCAACACAGAGGGTACAAACCTGTCAACACAGAGGGTACAAACCTGTCAACACAGAGGGTACAAGCCTGTCAACACAGAGGGTATCAAAAACTTTTCATCTGACTTGTTGACAAACTCAATTTCTTCTTGTTGGTGATATATACATACATACATTCATATTTATATAGTAAATATTGCTTCACCATTCATGACTATCATGAGCGAGTCAGAGCTCACAGCTTTTATTTGTATTAAAAGAATATTATAGTTGTGTTTTTGAATGGTAATGCTTGTGTGTGTGTGTTTATTTATTTTGTGTGTTATTTAAGTCTAATTAGGCCATCAGAGTTTTCGAACAAAAATGAAACTTACCAGCTTAACCATGTGTTTACAAGACGTGTTTAAAAGATGTTGTGTTTGAAAGATGTTGTGTTTAAAAGATGTTGTGATTGAAAGATGCTGTGATTGAAAGATGTTGTGATTGAAAGATGTTGTGTTTGAAAGATGTTGTGTTTAAAAGATGTGGTGTTTGAAAGATGTTGTGTTTAAAAGATGTTGTGATTGAAAGATGTTGTGATTGAAAGATGTTGTGATTGAAAGATGTTGTGTTTGAAAGATGTTGTGTTTAAAAGATGTGGTGTTTGAAAGATGTTGTGTTTAAAAGATGTTGTGATTGAAAGATGTTGTGATTGAAAGATGTTGTGTTTGAAAGATGTTGTGTTTGAAAGATGTTGTGATTGAAAGATGTTGTGTTTAAAAGATGTTGTGATTGAAAGATATTGTGTTTGAAAGATGTTGTGATTGAAAGATGTTGTGTTTAAAAGATGTTGTGATTGAAAGATGTTGTGATTGAAAGATGTTGTGTTTGAAAGATGTTGTGTTTAAAAGATGTTGTGTTTGAAAGATGTTGTGTTTAAAAGATGTTGTGATTGAAAGATGTTGTGATTGAAAGATGTTGTGTTTGAAAGATGTTGTGATTGAAAGATGTTGTGTTTAAAAGATTTTGTGTTTAAAAGATGTTGTGTTTGAAAGATGTTGTGTTTAAAAGATGTTGTGATTGAAAGATGTTGTGATTGAAAGATGTTGTGTTTGAAAGATGTTGTGATTGAAAGATGTTGTGTTTGAAAGATGTTGTGTTTGAAAGATGTTGTGTTTGAAAGATGTTGTGTTTAAAAGATGTTGTGATTGAAAGATGTTGTGATTGAAAGATGTTGTGTTTGAAAGATGTTGTGATTGAAAGATGGTGTGTTTAAAAGATGTTGTGTTTAAAAGATGTTGTGTTTGAAAGATGTTGTGTTTAAAAGATGTTGTGATTGAAAGATGTTGTGTTTGAAAGATGTTGTGTTTGAAAGATGTTGTGTTTGAAAGATGTTGTGATTGAAAGATGTTGTGATTGAAAGATGTTGTGTTTGAAAGATGTTGTGTTTAAAAGATGTTGTGTTTGAAAGATGTTGTGTTTGAAAGATGTTGTGATTGAAAGATGTTGTGATTGAAAGATGTTGTGTTTGAAAGATGTTGTGATTGAAAGATGTTGTGTTTAAAAGATGTTGTGTTTAAAAGATGTTGTGATTGAAAGATGTTGTGTTTGAAAGATGTTGTGTTTAAAAGATGTTGTGATTGAAAGATGTTGTGATTGAAAGATGTTGTGTTTGAAAGATGTTGTGTTTAAAAGATGTTGTGATTGAAAGATGTTGTGTTTAAAAGATGTTGTGATTGAAAGATGTTGTGTTTGAAAGAAAGAAAAGCAGAAGAAATAGAAAAGAGATTGTTTGCGTGTGGGCCCGGGCGGTTAGAGTTGCCTTGTAGTTCGGATCTATTGATAATCACGGACTGAAAAGCTGAAAGTCATTTAATTTGATGTTACTTGGTATTCAAAAATCTGCTGTTAACGGAGGGAAAAAAGGGGGGGGGGGTGGGGTGGGGGAACACAAACAAAATGGAGGCACATTGAAACAGCAATAAAGTATTTCTTTTCTTTCATGTTTAATTGGTGAGGAGTTACTTGGTATTCAAAAATCTGCTGTTAACGGAGGGAAAAAAGGGGGGGGGGGGGGGGTGGGGGAACAAAAACAAAATGGCGGCACATTGAAACAGCAATAAACTATTTCTTTTCTTTCATGTTTAAATGGTGAGGGTGCCGCGGAAATATTGGGAAGTTCTAGATGTGCCGTAAAATGGGAAGGTGCCGGCCAATTAGTATGAAAAATGCCATTGTAAGACTTATACAAGCTTTCCTGTTCTTTAAGTATCCGTGACTGTCAGCTGTTTTGTCATTGTAAATTTTTTTTTAAATCATAAAGAGATCTAAAAATTAAAATCTTGTACACATTCCCTGGCACTGTCTCCCGCAGTTTGCGAATCTCTGGTTAAGAACCCCTGGTTAAGATCCCCTGGTTAAGATCCCCTGGTTAAGAACCCCTGGTTAAGATCCCCTGGTTAAGATCCCCTGGTTAAGATCCCCTGGTTAAGATCCCCTGGTTAAGATCCCCTGGTTAAGATCCCCTGGTTAAGATCCCCTGGTTAAGAACTCCCGTTACGAACCCTTGGCTTAGTGCAACACCACGATGATCTGCTCGCAGCCGAACACATCTATTCATGCTTCATGATTGTGTGACAGCTTGGAACACATCTATTCATGCTTCATGATTGTGTGACAGCTTGGAACACATCTATTTATGCTTCATGATTGTGTTACAGCTTGAGTAAAGCAACTAGCTGTTTGCCGGATTGTGATATATATTGCAATCTTTGCATACAGTATACTAGCCAAGAGGATCACAATAGCTGAATTGAAGGGCTCGGACTTAGCAGAACACGCGCCTGTCTGGTTAAAGTGAACAAAACACATTTCATGGCTGTCCAAGTGACCTACTTTCATTTTTAATGTCTTGATTTTACACAAAGGTTTGAATTGTTAAAATATGTTTTTAAAACACATCTAGAAAATTAGGTAAAAAAATATGGCCTACTGAGTGATAGGAAAGAAATAATTATAATTTATTATTTAATTAGCTACCGTACATTAGAATTATAGATGATGATCATAATGAAGAGAATGATGACAATGTTGAGGAGGATGATTACAATAATACTAATAAAAATAATAGTGATACTAAATTATTATGTAGGAATCTGATTGTGAAACGTGACGTCACCGTGTGGTCAGTCCAAGTAGATGTAAGTCTAAAATACCGAAACATCCCATCCACTCAGTGGCGTAGCGAGGCTTTGCGGGGCTTTGCGGGGAGGGGGGTGCGGACCTCACCGGGTGACACCAACCCTAGCTACGCCACTGCATCCAATCATGTGGATCATCCCATCCACTCATGTGGATCATCCTATCCACTCATGTGGATCATCCCATCCACTCATGTGGATCAATTAACTAATTATAACAAGGGTTGGACTGCGGATAAAGCTTCAAAATAGAAGATTAATTAGACACCATCAATTTGCCTCAATATAACACTATGAGGTAAGCTTTAATACTAATTTTACAGAATACAAAAAATATACGTTTCGGCACATGCCTTCATCAGTACAACAAAAAGACACATAATGATAAACTAAATTTAGATATTATATATATACAGATATCCTACATACAGATAATATGTAAATTTAATTTATAATTTATGTGTCTTTTTGTTGTACTGATGAAGGCATGTGCCGAAACGAATACTTATGTATTCTGTAAAATTATTATTAATGCTTACCTTATATTGTTATATTGACGCAAATTGTTGGTGTCTAATTAATCCATTATGTGGATAAACAGTGGATAATTATCCTGAAATGTGATGCTAGCAGAGCTGCTCTAAGCGCCATCTTTAGATATTATGAGATATTGTTTTGTTTTTTTTGGTGTTTTTTGTTACAGGTTATCCACTGTCAATCGACTTGAAGGAACATGGATGTTTGTGGTCTAAAAATAGCTCCACATCACCTCCCACGACCAACAACAACACAAAGACCTATTTTATCACCATGCAGGCAAATCAGAAGTGCCATACACACACACATACACATGCACATGCAGACATATAAAATACAAAAACACAAGATGTGCACTAATCAAAGATGATACAATCCTACAAGATACACGCCAACAAAGATGATACAGCCACAAAAGATACAGGCCAACAAAGATAATACAAACACACAAGATACACGCCAACAAAGATGATACAAACAGACAAGCTACACACCAACAAAGATGATACAACCACACAAGATACAGGCCAACAAAGGTGATACAATCAAACAAGATACACAGAAAAAAAAGATGATACAACCACACAAGATACTGGCAAATAAAGGTGATACAGAACACATATACACACCAACAAAGATGATACAACCACACAAGATACACACCAACAAAGGTGATACAGCCACACAAGTTACAGGCCAAAAAAGGTGATACAGAACACATATAAACACCAACAAAAATGATATAATCACACAAGATACACACCGACAAAGATGAGACATACAAGGAATTACATGATGGTATTCGAGGAACCCATGATGGAAGTTAATGTCAATCCGCTGACAGCCAATTATTTGGCTCCTCGTGAGAGATCCGATGAAGTTTTGAGATTAGATGGAAATCCATTTGTCATTGTTGTAAGGACCCCGGCACGGGGCAAAGTGGTTTACACAGAAGTGTTGAAATGTGCACACACAATGGAAGTCAATCATTGGTAGCAGTACACTGTGCACTTAAATTACAAAGTTTGACTGAACGCTATACACCATACGCTAACTTAGTCAAATGATCAGCTAACTTAGTCAAATAATCAGCTAACTTAGTCAAATGAGCAGCTAACTTAGTCAAATGAGCAGCTAACTTAGTCAATGATCAGCTAATTTCATCAAATGAGCTATAACTTAGTCAAATGGTCAGCTAACTTCGTCAAATGAGCAGCTAACTTAGTCAATAATCAGCTAACTTAATCAAATGGTCAACTAACTTCGTCAAATGGTCAGCTAACTTCGTCAAATGACCTTCTAACTTAGTCAAATGGTCAGCTAACTTACTCAAAAGGTCAGCGAACTAAGTCAAATGGTCAGCTAACTTAGTCAATTTTTGCAACAAAAAACCTCATCCAAATAAATGATTTTTTTGTTGGGGGGGGGTGATAAATAATCATATAATCGTTAAGGTTTTTTAAAAAAATATATATAATCGTTAATGTGTTTTTAAAAATATAATTGTCAGGTTAAAAAAATAATAATTTAAAAATAACTCATGTTGCGCTCCATCAGTCCCATTAAATCCCATGGGGACCGCTGATACAGTGCCCTGTAGGATGATATGAAAAGATCCCCTGGAGTGTATAACGAAATGCCTCCACTCTCTGTGTCCCCTGATGACAGACTGAGAACTACTACCAAACAAATGCCAATATCAACGACATCAAGCCTGTTATTAGCGAGATCGAATCCAAATTTTGAGGTTTCGAATCCAAATTCAGTGACTACGAATCCAAAAATCTACTACTTTTAACAGCTCCGACTCCGCTTAAACAAGTATGACAACAACTCCTCAGTCGTCCCACCCTTACATCCCAGCAGGTCTGTCACAACAGCAACAACGGTTTGGTTATTTCTTCGCTCCGGCGTAAAGACGACAGTCAATTTACCTTTGGCGCCGTAACTAACCGTGTATCGCCGGAAAGCGCGACCTCTCTTGCAAATCACTGACTTCAACCTTCTAAACACCTACCCCCACCAACCGTGTCGTATTTCTCCCACGATATTAACCGTCGCAGCGGTCCTTCTTTAAGCCCACACTTAGTCCCGGCGAGATCCCCGTGGAGAAAGTCGCTCGTGTTTCACGGCTTCTCCTCTGACAAGCGAGACCATCTCAGCTAGACCGACATCAGGCTGTCGGCGCGATATTGGCCATGGACAGTGAACGCGTCCGACGCTTAGCAGGTCGCCCGCCACTAAAATTTATTAAATGGAGCTCTGAGCTGTGAGCCCGGGGAGATAATCTCGACTTGTATTACCAGAGGTTGTCGTGGTTGGTGTCCAAAGAACGGGTTGACTGTGATTACAATTTAACTAAGTGCAGGGATGGGGATAGCAGTACCTCAAGTACTAAAGAACGGGCTTAGAAAAAAAAAGCTAATATTGATGGCGATTGACTCTGACATATTTGTTCAGGTAAAACTATTCAACTAACAAAAGTGCTATCTAGCACCGCTCAGATGTGTGTGTCCTAGCACCGCTCAGATGTGTGTGTCCTATTACCACTCAGATGTGTGTGTCCTAGCACCGCTCAGATGTCTGTGTCCTAGCACCGCTCAGATGTCTGTGTCCTAGCACCGCTCAGATGTGTGTGTCCTATTACCACTCAGATGTGTGTGTCCTAGCACCGCTCAGATGTGTGTGTCCTAGCACTGCTCAGATGTGTGTGTCCTAGCACCACTCAGATGTGTGTGTCCTAGCACCGCTCAGATGTATGTCTCCTAGCACCGCTCAGATGTGTGTGTCTTAGCACCGCTCAGATGTGTGTGTCTTAACTTCGCTCAGATGTGTGTGTTCTAGCACCGCTCAGATGTGTCTGTCCTAGCACCGCTCAGATGTGTGTGTCCTAGCACTGCTCAGATGTGTCTGTCCTGGCACCGCTCAAATGTGTCTGTCCCAGCACCGCTCAGATGTGTCTGTCCTTTTGTCCAGTGTCAACGGGTACCCAGTCACATTTTACCACCAAATTTAGTTCAATAAGAATGAAATCAAATGCTACCAAGAGTACAAACACATACCCCGTGTGTACCGAGCAGTACAAACACATACCCCGTGTGTACCGAGCAGTACAAACACATACCCCCTGTGAACCGAGTAGTGTAAATACGTACCCAGTGTGTACATAGCAGTACAAGCACATACCCGTTTGTACCAAGCTGTACAAGCACATACACGTGTGCACACAGCAGTACAAGCACATACCCCGTGTGTACACAGCAGAACAAGCAAATACCCTGTGTGTACACAGCAGTACAAGCACATACCCCGTGTGTTCCCCCAAACCCTTCCCTTCCTTTGTGACGACTTATACCACCAATACTACACAACCATGGATTGTGTGTACAACACACATACCCAACACACATACCCCAACACACATACCCTAACACACATACCGCTAAACACATACCGCGACACACATATCACGACACACATATCACGACACACACATCACTCTTCCACCCATGCTAACGCTTCAATCCATTGCTCCATCCTTCCATGTTAACATCACAAGTCACCATTGCTCCACCTTTCCATGATAACATCACAAGTCACCATTGCTCCACCTTTCCATGTTAACATCACAAGTCACCATTGATCCACCTTTCCATGTTAACATCACAAATCACCATTGATCCACCTTTCCATGTTAACATCACAAGTCACCATTGATCCACCTTTCCATGTTAACATCACAAATCACCATTGATCCACCTTTCCATGTTAACATCACAAGTCACCATTGATCCACCTTTCCATGTTAACATTACAAGTCACCATTGATCCATCCACCCTTTACCCCTTCAAACTACAGCTCCATACAACTCCACACAGCTCCGCAAAACTCCACACATATCCACACCCTTAGACATTCCTTGCCGACGATAGGACATATGACTCGTGCCTACCAGAAAAACTTCGCTCAAAAGTTGTCCACGCTGGTACCTCACACACAGTCCAGATGCTGTTCCTGGGGGGTCACTGACAGCTCAAACATGTCGGCCGTAGCAAGGCTCACTCACATTTTAAAAAGCACGGGGCAAAAAATTAAGGAAAAAAATTGCCTCAACCTAATTCAACGTGTTGAACCTTACAACCTAATTCAACGTGTTGAACCTTAGAAAGTTATATTCAACAAGCATTCTAGCTGTTTTATTGCAATCTATTTACAATCAACACATTTGGGCACGTTCAAAAACTTTTCAAGACCAATGTGGTCCACACAAATTTGCCAATCCAACTTGGCATGTTTGATCAGAAAAGTGGGAGATAGTAGAACAAGAAAGTAGGAGATAGTGGTACAAGGAGTGGGAGATAGCAGTACAAGAAAGTAGGAGATATTGGTACAAGGAGTGGGAGATAGTAGTACAAGAAAGTAGGAGTTAGTGGTACAAGGAGTGGGAGATAGCAGTACAACAAAGTAGGAGATAGTGGTACAAGGAGTGGGAGATAGTAGTACCAGAAAGTCGGAGATAGTGGTACAAGGAGTGGGAGATAGTAGTACAAGAAAGTCGGAGATAGTGGTACAAGGAGTGGGAGATAGTAGTACCAGAAAGTCGGAGATAGTGGTACAAGGAGTGGGAGATAGTAGTACAAGAAAGTCGGAGATAGTGGTACAAGGAGTGGGAGATAGTGGTACAAGAATGTGTCATATAGTGGTACAAGCTAGAGGCAGATACTGGTTTTAATTTGTGTTTTGCCAGTTCACCAGCTGCTGGTTAATAAAAATATCAACGAATAAAAATGAATTTGTCATAAATTGTAATTTATACAATAAACTTGGAGGTTATTTTTTTTATGTTTCACAAAAAAAAAAAAATAATAAACAAAAAAATGAAAATAATTTTATTTATTTTGTCTATACATGAAAGGTTTAGCCAACCAACATATGTCCTCGTTCTGAGTCAACTTAACCCACAGATGCCGTCGATATCAGTCAACTTAACCCACAGATGCCCTCTCTGTGAGTCAACTTAACCCACAGATGCCCTCGATATGAGTCAACTTAACCCACAGATGTCCTCGTTCTGAGTCAACTTAACCCACAGATGCCCTCGATATGAGTCAACTTAACCCACAGATGCCCTCGATGTGAGTTAACTTAAACCACAGATTCCCTCGATATGATTTAACTTAACCCACAGATGCCCTCGATGTGAGTTAACTTAACCCACAGATGCCCTCGATATGAGTTAACTTAACCCCCCGATGCCCTCTCTGTGAGTCAATTTAACCCACAGATGCCCTCGATATGAGTCAACTTAAACCACAGATGTTCTCGTTCTGAGTCAACTTAACCCACCGATGCCCTCGATATGAGTTATCTTAACCCACAAATGCCCTCGATGTGAGTCAACTTAACCCACAGTTGCGCTCGATATGAGTTAACTTAACCCACAGATGCCCTCAATATGAGTTAACTTAACCCACAGATGACCTCGATATGAGTCAACTTAACCCACAGATTTCCTCGTTCTGAGTCAAGTAAACCCACAGAGGCCCTCAATGTGAGTAAACTTAACCCACAGATTCCCGCGATATGATTTAACTTAACCCACAGATGCCCTCGATGTGAGTTAACTTAACCCACATATGCCCTCGATATGAGTCAACTTATACCACAGATGTCCTCGTTTTGAGTCAACTTAACCCACAGATGCCCTCGTTCTGAGTCAACTTAACCCACAGATGCCCTCGATATGAGTCAACTTAACCCACAGATGCCCTCGATGTGAGTTAACTTAAACCACAGATTCCCTCGATATGATTTAACTTAACCCACAGATGCCCTCGATATGAGTTAACTTAACCCACAGATGCCCTCGATATGAGTCAACTTAAACCACAGATGTCCTCGTTTTGAGTCAACTTAACCCACAGATGCCCTCGATATGAGTTAACTAACCCACAGATGCCCTCGATGTGAGTTAACTTAACCCACAGATTTCCTCGATATGAGTTAACTTAACCCACAGATGCCCTCGATGTGAGTTAACTAACCCACAGATGCCCTCGATGTGAGTTAACTTAACCCACAGATTTCCTCGATATGAGTTAACTTAACCCACAAATGCCCTCGATGTGAGTTAACTTAACCCACAGATGCCCTCGATATGAGTCAACTTAAACCACAGATGTTCTCGTTCTGAGTCAACTTAACCCACAGATGCCCTCGATGTGAGTCAACTTAACCCACAGATACCGTCGATATCAGTCAACTTAACCCACAGATGCCCTCGATATGAGTTAACTTAACCCACAGATGCCCTCGATGTGAGTTAACTTAACCCACAGATGCCCTCGATATGAGTCAACTTAACCCACAGATGCCCTCGATATGAGTCAACTTAACCCACAGATGTCCTCGTTCTGAGTCAACTTAACCCACAGATGCCCTCGATGTGAGTCAACTTAACCCACAGATACCGTCGATATCAGTCAACTTAACCCACAGATGCCCTCGATATGAGTTAACTTAACCCACAGATGCCCTCGATGTGAGTTAACTTAACCCACAGATGCCCTCGATGTGAGTCAACTTAACCCACAGATGCCCTCGATATGAGTTAACTTAACCCACAGATGCCCTCGATATGAGTCAACTTAACCCACAGATGCCGTCGATATCAGTCAACTTAACCCACAGATGCCCTCTCTGTGAGTCAACTTAACCCACAGATGCCCTCGATATGAGTCAACTTCACCCACAGATGTCCTCGTTCTGAGTCAACTTAACCCACAGATGCCCTCGATATGAGTCAACTTAACCCACAGATGCCCTCGATGTGAGTTAACTTAAACCACAGATTCCCTCGATATGATTTAACTTAACCCACAGATGCCCTCGATGTGAGTTAACTTAACCCACAGATGCCCTCGATATGAGTCAACTTAACCCACAGATGCCCTCGATATGAGTTAACTTAACCCACAGATGCCCTCGATGTGAGTTAACTTAACCCACAGATGCCCTCGATATGAGTCAACTTAACCCACAGATGCCCTCGATATGAGTTAACTTAACCCACAGATGCCCTCGATGTGAGTTAACTTAACCCACAGATGCCCTCGATATGAGTCAACTTAACCCACAGATGCCCTCGATGTGAGTTAACTTAAACCACAGATGCCCTCGATATGAGTTAACTTAACCCACAGATGCCCTCGATGTGAGTTAACTTAACCCACAGATGCCCTCGATATGAGTCAACTTAACCCACAGATGCCCTCGATGTGAGTTAACTTAAACCACAGATGCCCTCGATATGAGTTAACTTAACCCACAGATGCCCTCGATGTGAGTTAACTTAACCCACAGATGCCCTCGATATGAGTCAACTTAACCCACAGATGCCCTCGATGTGAGTTAACTTAAACCACAGATGCCCTCGATATGAGTTAACTTAACCCACAGATGCCCTCGATGTGAGTTAACTTAACCCACAGATGCCCTCGATATGAGTCAACTTAACCCACAGATGCCCTCGATGTGAGTTAACTTAAACCACAGATGCCCTCGATATGAGTTAACTTAACCCACAGATGCCCTCGATGTGAGTTAACTTAACCCACAGATGCCCTCGATATGAGTCAACTTAAACCACAGATGTTCTCGTTCTGAGTCAACTTAACCCACAGATGCCCTCGATATGAGTTAACTTAACCCACAGATGCCCTCGATGTGAGTCAACTTAACCCACAGATGCCCTCGATATGAGTTAACTTAACCCACAGATGCCCTCGATATGAGTAAACTTAACCCACAGATGTCCTCGTTCTGAGTCAACTTAACCCACAGATGCCCTCGATGTGAGTTAACTTAACCCACAGATTCCCTCGATATGAGTCAACTTAAACCACAGATGACCTCGTTCTGAGTCTACTTAACCCACCGATGCCCTCGATATGAGTTAACTTAATCCACAAATGCCCTCGATTTGAGTTAACTTAAACCACAGATGCCCTCGATATGAGTTAACTTAACCCACAGATGCCCTCGATGTGAGTTAACTTAACCCACAGATGCCCTCGATATGAGTTAACTTAACCCCCCGATGCCCTCGATGTGAGTTAACTTAACCCACAGATGCCCTCGATATGAGTCAACTTAACCCACAGATGCCCTCGATGTGAGTTAACTTAACCCACAGATGCCCTCGATATGAGTCAACTTAACCCACAGATGCCCTCGATGTGAGTTAACTTAACCCACAGATGCCCTCGATATGAGTCAACTTAACCCACAGATGCCCTCGATGTGAGTTAACTTAACCCACAGATGCCCTCGATATGAGTCAACTTAACCCACAGATGCCCTCGATGTGAGTTAACTTAACCCACAGATGCCCTCGATATGAGTCAACTTAACCCACAGATGCCCTCGATGTGAGTTAACTTAACCCACAGATGCCCTCGATATGAGTCAACTTAACCCACAGATGCCCTCGATATGAGTTAACTTAACCCACAGATGCCCTCGATGTGAGTTAACTTAACCCACAGATGCCCTCGATATGAGTCAACTTAACCCACAGATGCCCTCGATGTGAGTTAACTTAACCCACAGATGCCCTCGATATGAGTCAACTTAACCCACAGATGCCCTCGATGTGAGTTAACTTAACCCACAGATGCCCTCGATATGAGTCAACTTAACCCACAGATGCCCTCGATGTGAGTTAACTTAACCCACAGATGCCCTCGATATGAGTCAACTTAACCCACAGATGCCCTCGATGTGAGTTAACTTAACCCACAGATGCCCTCGATATGAGTCAACTTAACCCACAGATGCCCTCGATGTGAGTTAACTTAACCCACAGATGCCCTCGATATGAGTCAACTTAACCCACAGATGCCCTCGATGTGAGTTAACTTAACCCACAGATGCCCTCGATATGAGTCAACTTAACCCACAGATGCCCTCGATGTGAGTTAACTTAACCCACAGATGCCCTCGATATGAGTCAACTTAACCCACAGATGCCCTCGATGTGAGTTAACTTAACCCACAGATGCCCTCGATATGAGTCAACTTAACCCACAGATGCCCTCGATGTGAGTTAACTTAACCCACAGATGCCCTCGATATGAGTCAACTTAACCCACAGATGCCCTCGATGTGAGTTAACTTAACCCACAGATGCCCTCGATATGAGTCAACTTAACCCACAGATGCCCTCGATGTGAGTTAACTTAACCCACAGATGCCCTCGATATGAGTCAACTTAACCCACAGATGCCCTCGATGTGAGTTAACTTAACCCACAGATGCCCTCGATATGAGTCAACTTAACCCACAGATGCCCTCGATGTGAGTTAACTTAACCCACAGATGCCCTCGATATGAGTCAACTTAACCCACAGATGCCCTCGATGTGAGTTAACTTAACCCACAGATGCCCTCGATATGAGTCAACTTAACCCACAGATGTCCTCGTTCTGAGTCAACTTAACCCACAGATGCCCTCGATATGAGTCAACTTAACCCACAGATGCCCTCGATGTGAGTTAACTTAAACCACAGATTCCCTCGATATGAGTTAACTTAACCCACAGATGCCCTCGATGTGAGTTAACTTAACCCACAGATGCCCTCGATATGAGTCAACTTAACCCACAGATGCCCTCGATGTGAGTTAACTTAAACCACAGATTCCCTCGATATAATTTAACTTAACCCACAGATGCCCTCGATGTGAGTTAACTTAACCCACAGATTCCCTCGATATGAGTTAACTTAACCCACAGATGCCCTCGATGTGAGTTAACTTAACCCACAGACTCCCTCGATATGAGTCAACTTAAACCACAGATGTCCTCGTTCTGAGTCAACTTAACCCACAGATGCCCTCGATATGAGTTAACTTAACCCACAGATGCCCTCGATGTGAGTCAACTTAACCCAAAGATGCGCTCGATATGAGTTAACTTAACCCACAGATGCCCTCAATATGAGTTAACTTAACCCACAGATGACCTCGATATGAGTCAACTTAACCCACAGATGTCCTCGTTCTGAGTCAACTTAACCCACAGATGCCCTCGATGTGAGTCAACTTAACCCACAGAAGCCGTCGATATCAGTAAACTTATCCCACAGATGCCCTCGATATGAGTTAACTTAACCCACAGATGCCCTCGATATGAGTCAACTTTACCCACAGATGTCCTCGTTCTGAGTCAACTTAACCAACAGATGCCCTCGATGTGAGTTAACTTAAACCACAGATTTCCTCGATATGATTTAACTTAACCCACAGATGCCCTCGATATGAGTCAACTTAACCCACAGATGCCCTCAATATGAGTTAACTTAACCCACAGATGCCCTCGATGTGAGTTAACTTAACCCACAGATTTCCTCGATGTGAGTTAACTTAACCCACAGATGCCCTCGATTTGAGTCAACTTAAACCACAGATGTTCTCGTTCTGAGTCAACTTAACCCACAGATGCCCTCGATATGAGTTAACTAAACCCACAGATGCCCTCGATGTGAGTCAACTTAACCGACAGATGCCCTCGATATGAGTTAACTTAACCCACAGATGCCCTCGATATGAGTAAACTAACCCACAGATGTCCTCGTTCTGAGTCAACTTAACCCACAGATGCCCTCGATGTGAGTCAACTTAACCCACAGATTCCGTCGATATCAGTCAACTTAACCCACAGATGCCCTCGATATGAGTTAACTTAACCCACAGATGCCCCGATGTGAGTTAACTTAACCCACAGATGCCCTCGATATGAATCAACTTAACCCACAGATGCCCTCTCTGTGAGTCAACTTAACCCACAGATGCCCTCGATGTGAGTTAACTTAACCTACAGATGCCCTCGATATGAGTCAACTTAACCCACAGATGCCCTCGATGTGAGTTAACTTAACCCACAGATGCCCTCGATGTGAGTCAACTTAACCCACAGATGTCCTCTTTCTGAGTCAATTTAACCAAAAGATACCCTCGATATGAGTTAACTTAACCCACAGATGCCCTCGATGTGAGTTAACTTAACCCACAGATGCCGTCGATATCAGTCAACTTAACCCCCCGAAGCCCTCTCTGTGAGTCAATTTAACCCACAGATGCCCTCGATATGAGTCAACTTAACCCACAGATGTCCTCGTTCTGAGTCAACTTAACCCACAGATGCCCTCGATATGAGTCAACTTAACCCACAGATGCCCTCGATGTGAGTTAACTTAAACCACAGATTCCCTCGATATGATTTAACTTAACCCACAGATGCCCTCGATATGAGTTAACTTAACCCACAGATGCCCTCGATATGAGTTAACTTAACCCACAGATGCCCTCGATATGAGTTAACTTAACCCACAGATGCCCTCGATATGAGTAAACTTAACCCACAGATGTCCTCGTTCTGAGTCAACTTAACCCACAGATGCCCTCGATATGAGTCAACTTAACCCACAGATGCCCTCGATGTGAGTTAACTTAAACCACAGATTCCCTCGATATGAATTAAGTTAACCCACAGATGCCCTCGATATGAGTCAACTTAACCCACAGATGCCGTCGATATCAGTCAACTTAACCCACAGATGCCCTCGATATGAGTAAACTTAACCCACAGATGTCCTCGTTCTGAGTCAACTTAACCCACAGATGCCCTCGATGTGAGTCAACTTAACCCACAGATGCCGTCGATATCAGTCAACTTAACCCACAGATGCCCTCGATATGAGTTAACTTAACCCACAGATGCCCTCGATTTGAGTTAACTTAACCCACAGATGCCCTCGATATGAATCAACTTAACCCACAGATGCCCTCTCTGTGAGTCAACTTAACCCACAGATGCCCTCGATGTTAGTTAACTTAACCTACAGATGCCCTCAATTTTTAGTCAACTTAACCCACAGATGCCCTCGATGTGAGTTAACTTAACCCACAGATGCCCTCGATGTGAGTCAACTTAACCCACAGATGTCCTCTTTCTGAGTCAACTTAACCAAAAGATGCCCTCGATATGAGTTAACTTAACCCACAGATGCCCTCGATGTGAGTTAACTTAACCCACAGATGCCCTCGATATGAGTTAACTTAACCCCCCGATGCCCTCTCTGTGAGTCAATTTAACCCACAGATGCCCTCGATATGAGTCAACTTAACCCACAGATGTCCTCGTTCTGAGTCAACTTAACCCACAGATGCCCTCGATGTGAGTTAACTTAAACCACAGATTCCCTCGATATGATTTAACTTAACCCACAGATGCCTTCGATGTGAGTTAACTTAACCCACTTATGCCCTCGATATGAGTTAACTTAACCCCCCGATGCCCTCGATGTGAGTTAACTTAAACAACAGATGTCCTCGTTCTGAGTCAACTTAAATCACAGATGCCCTCGATGTGAGTTAACTTAAACCACCGATGCCCTCGATATGAGTTATCTTAACCCACAAATGCCCTCGATGTGAGTCAACTTAACCCACAGTTGCGCTCGATATGAGTTAACTTAACCCACAGATGCCCTCAATATGAGTTAACTTAACCCACAGATGACCTCGATATGAGTCAACTTAACCCACAGATTTCCTCGTTCTGAGTCAAGTAAACCCACAGAGGCCCTCGATGTGAGTCAACTTAACCCACAGATTCCCTCGATATGATTTAACTTAACCCACAGATGCCCTCGATATGAGTCAACTTTACCCACAGATGTCCTCGTTCTGAGTCAACTTAACCAACAGATGCCCTCGATGTGAGTTAACTTAAACCACAGATTTCCTCGATATGATTTAACTTAACCCACAGATGCCCTCGATGTGAGTTAACTTAACCCACAGATTTCCTCGATGTGAGTTAACTTAACCCACAGATGCCCTCGATTTGAGTCAACTTAAACCACAGATGTTCTCGTTCTGAGTCAACTTAACCCACAGATGCCCTCGATATGAGTTAACTTAACCCACAGATGCCCCGATGTGAGTTAACTTAACCCACAGATGCCCTCGATATGAATCAACTTAACCCACAGATGCCCTCTCTTTGAGTCAACTTAACCCACAGATGCCCTCGATGTGAGTTAACTTAACCTACAGATGCCCTCGATATGAGTCAACTTAACCCACAGATGCCCTCGATGTGAGTTAACTTAACCCACAGATGCCCTCGATGTGAGTCAACTTAACCCACAGATGTCCTCTTTCTGAGTCAATTTAACCAAAAGATACCCTCGATATGAGTTAACTTAACCCACAGATGCCCTCGATGTGAGTTAACTTAACCCACAGATGCCGTCGATATCAGTCAACTTAACCCCCCGAAGCCCTCTCTGTGAGTCAATTTAACCCACAGATGCCCTCGATATGAGTCAACTTAACCCACAGATGTCCTCGTTCTGAGTCAACTTAACCCACAGATGCCCTCGATATGAGTCAACTTAACCCACAGATGCCCTCGATGTGAGTTAACTTAAACCACAGATTCCCTCGATATGATTTAACTTAACCCACAGATGCCCTCGATGTGAGTTTACTTAACCCACAGATGCCCTCGATATGAGTTAACTTAACCCCCCGATGCCCTCGATGTGAGTTAACTTGAACAACAGATGTCCTCGTTCTGAGTCAACTTAAACCACAGATGCCCTCGATGTGAGTTAACTTAACCAACAGATGCCCTCGATATGAGTTAACTTAACCCACAGATGCCCTCGATGTGAGTTAACTTAACCCACAGATTCCCTCGATATGAGTCAACTTAAACCACAGATGCCCTCGTTCTGAGTCAACTTAACCCACCGATGCCCTCGATATGAGTTAACTTAACCAACAAATGCCCTCGATGTGAGTCAACTTAACCCACAGTTGCGCTCGATATGAGTTAACTTAACCCACAGATGCCCTCAATATGAGTTAACTTAACCCACAGATGACCTCGATATGAGTCAACTTAACCCACAGATTTCCTCGTTCTGAGTCAAGTTAACCCACAGAGGCCCTCGATGTGAGTCAACTTAACCCACAGATGTCCTCGTTCTGAGTCAACTTAACCCACAGATGCCCTCGATATGAGTTAACTTAACCCACAGATGCCCTCGATGTGAGTTAACTTAACCCACAGATGCCCTCGATATGAGTTAACTTAACCCCCCGATGCCCTCGATGTGAGTTAACTTAACCCACAGATGCCCTCGATATGAGTCAACTTAAACCACAGATATCCTTGTTCTGAGTCAACTTAACCCACAGATGCTGTCGATATCAGTCAACTTAAACCACAGATGTCCTTGTTCTGAGTCAACTTAACCCACAGATGCCGTCGATATCAGTCAACTTAACCCACAGATGCCCTCGATATGAGTTAACTTAACCCACAGATGCACTCGATATGAGTTAACTTAACCCACAGATGCCCTCGTTGTGAGTTAACTTAACCCACAGATGCCCTCAATATGAGTCAACTTAACCCACAGATGCCCTCTCTGTGAGTCAACTTAACCCACAGATGCCCTCTCTGTGAGTCTACTTAACCCACAGATGCGCTCGATGTGAGTCAACTTAACCCACAGATGCCCTCGATATGATTCAACTTAACCCACAGATGCCCTCGATATGAGTCAACTTAACCCACAGATGCCCTCGATATGAGTCAACTTATACCACAGATTCCCTCGATGTGAGTCAACTTAACCCACTGATGCCCTCTCAATTAGAGTCAATTAGAGATTTGTTTGTTTGTCTATTCGTTTGTCTGATTGTTTGTCTGTTTATTCATTGAACAACAATAGTAGTTGGCTTCATATTTTCTTCAGGTCACGGTGACCTGGAGTTAAAGTTCGAAACATCTCTCCCCCCCCTCCCCACCCCGGCGATATGTCAATTACGATAACTATTACTGTAACAACAATAACTTACCACCACCACTGAAATTATTGGAGTGACAGACAATCAACAGCCCCCAACCTTGCCGTACCCACACAATATTAGAGTATTGAACCTACTAGTGAGTAATCTATTGACACTAGAGATGAGTAATCTATTGACACTAGAGGTGAGTAATCTTCAGACATTATTAGTTAGTAATCTCTTTACTCTATTAGTGAGTTATATATTGGCCCTAGTGGGTAGTAACATTTCACTCTAGTAGTGTGCCATCCATTAAACCTAAAGGCGAGTAATCTATTGACAGTACTAGTGAGTAATCGATTGAATCTAGTGGTATACAGTTATCTATTTAACCTGGCAGTGAGTGATCTATTGACATTACTAGTGAGTAATCTATTGAACCTAGTGGTGTACAGTTATCTATTTAACCTGGCAGTGAGTGATCTATTGACATGATCACGTGGTATTTTCATTCCAGGCTAGTAAAGTCATAAGCTGACGATGTCATTGAACCGGTGCCAAGGAGGTGTGCATTCAACAAAGGTTACATTCAATTGTTCCTTTACACTAAACCAAACAAAAACAAATCATTGAATGTATTTTTGAACAGAAGATGCAACTCTCCAATATGGAGATAGAGATATAATCAGCCTTATTAATAGAGAAGCTTGACATATAGAAGCTTGACATATAGAAGCTTGACATAGAGAAGCTTGACATATAGAAGGTTGACATATAGAAGCTTGACATATAGAAGCTTGACATAATTAAACAGTGGGCAAATTGTGTTGCGAGAGAACTTTTCGAATTTTTTAAAGGGGAATTTAAAAGGGGCATTTAAAAGGGCATTTTAAAAGGGCATTTTAAAAGGGCATTTAAATGAACTGATTTGGACGTTTCACCATTGTGCCTCCACGTACCACGGTCATACCATAAAGGGGTGGGGGTGGATAAGACAAAGTGGGAGGGGCAGGAGTGGGATTTTAGCTTTTGGTAAACCATTTTCGCTATGTCTTAATTTAACCCTTTCGGGACGGAGCCCTTTCGGGACGGAGCCCTTTCGGGACGGAGCCCTTTCGGGACGGAGCCCTTTCGGGATGTCTGTGCCAAAAGACGGAGGACTTTTTACCAGCTCGGCACTCTCATTGCAAAAACATATATAAAGAAAATAACTATTTCCTTTACGTGTATAGCACTTTATATATCCTTGTAGGAAATGGAATGGGTGAATACAATCTTTGGGAATCAAACTGGAATCTGAAGATTTATGAAAATGAGCATTCCTGATTTGGATCATTTATGCGCAAAACTTTTTGTTAAACCGAGAATAACCATGACCTACCTGTTTCATTTGTGTGCATTTTCGGATGGATGAAACGTGAAAAAAGTCCTTACACTTGTGTTTTTGGGAAACAGGGCCCATGGAGGTCCTTCTGTCACCTCTGGCCCATGGAGGTCCTTCTGTCACCTCTGGCCCATGGAGGCCCTTCAGACGCCTATGGTCCATGAAGGCCCTTCAGACACCTCTGGCCCATGGAGGTCCTTCTGTCACCTCTGGCCCATGGAGGCCCTTCAGACGCCTATGGCCCATGGAGGCCCTTCAGTCACCTCTGGTCCATGGAGGCCCTTCAGTCACCTCTGGTCCATGGAGGCCCTTCAGTCACCTCTGGTCCATGGAGGTCCTTCTGTCACCTCTAGTCCATGGAGGCCCTTCAGAAGCCTCTGGCCCATGGAGGCCCTTCTGTCACCTTTGGTCCATGGAGGCCCTTCTGTCCCCTCTGGTCCATGGAGGCCCTTCTGTCACCTCTGGTCCATGGAGGCCCTTCTGTCCCCTCTTGTCCATGCAGGCCCATCAGTCACCTCTGGTCCATGGAGGCCCTTCAGTCACCTCTGGTCCATGGAGGTCCTTCTGTCACCTCTGGTCCATGGAGGCCCTTCAGACGCCTCTGGCCCATGGAGGCCCTTCTGTCACCTTTGGTCCATGGAGGCCCTTCTGTCACCTTTGGTCCATGGAGGCCCTTCTGTCACCTTTGGTCCATGGAGGCCCTTCTGTCACCTTTGGTCCATAGAGGCCCATCAGATGCCTCTGGTCCATGGAGGTCCTTCAGACGCCTATGGCCCATGGAGGCCCTTCTGTCACCTTTGGTCCATGGAGGCCCCTCAGACGCCACTTACCCATGGAGGCCCTTCAGAAGCCTCTGTTAAATGGTTCTGCTCCTTTTCCAGCCTCCGGATATTTGTTGGTTGCTTCAGACACTCACTGTAACTGTACTATTGTAAAAATATAGCATAAAGTACTCAACTGGGGGTGTTTATCCTTTGAGGCATATTTATAGGTCATATGATGTCTAAAAAAAGGAGATGAATCCTCTCTATGCAGTTGAGAAACCATAATGCAATACAAAGGGTTCACAACATCATCGTGAACATCATCATTTTGATCGTCCTCATTACTTTCCTGATTGGTTTCATCGGTGTCAAGTGTCAGATTCACTGCTGGAATATCAAAATCCCTAAGGAAAGTTTTTTTAGTGTCACTGCTGTACATTTTGTCAGCGCTATAACTTGCCACACAAAAATAATTTCTGAACTCAACAAAAGCTAGTAAACAATAGACGGAAGACGCCATTAAAATGTCAGGATGTGCAGGAATATGTAAGAAGCAATCTGATTAGCTGGTACGAAGACCAACCAGCCAATCTCGAGGCTTGAATTATCAGGCCGTAGCCGTCTCTAGAAAGTTAACAGTCGGAGCTTCTTGTTTGTTTTTATTTTTTTTTTAAGTATCACAAACAAGTTTGTGTTATTTCAGCACTTTGACAATGCTTTTTTTTACACACACATATTATCTGATGGCTGGAGTCGCCCCACCCCACCCCCCCTTTTGCGCCTCATCCCCCTCTCCAGTCCCCATGCCCATGACAATGGTAAGTTGATGTGATAAGCAGACCATCAGACGCCACACACCGAGACCATTTAAAACGCGTGTTAGAAGAAAAGAGTTCACAGTTTGATTTCGGATGCAGATCTTCCTCAAGTTCGTGTCGGGAGAGGTCAGTGGGTCAAGGACTACCTCCGTCTCGCCTGGGCGATTCATCACGCGAAACATCACAGGCCTGTAACACGAAGACTTGTTTCTGCTCTACACTTGGCTGAGTTCCTGATCAGTAGATCATTATTGGAACACGTATATCTGCACATCGGACATGTTCTGTTTACAATGAGACAGGCGAAGAGCGTGAAACAGAGCGAGAGAGAGGGGGAGGAGAGGGAGAGGGGGAGGAAGAGATAGGGAGAAAGAGGAGAGAAAGGAGGCAGATGGAGAGAGTAGAAAGACGGAGGGATAAATGGAGAGGGGGATAGAGAGAAAGCGGAAAAGACAGAGAATGGGAGAGAGAGAGAGGGATGGAGAGGAGAGAATAGATTGGGAGGGACATACGATTTAGATGGATAGAGGGAGAGAGAAATGGAGGGAGAGAGACAGGAGGAAATAGGAAAAGGGAGAGAGAGAGGTATTTCGTATCAGACTAAAATAGGTGAGTAAAGATTGGAGAGGGGGGGGGGTTGACGAGAATGTGTGGCACACAAACATAAGGGGGGGGGGGTGCGAAATATTTTCAGCCCGATGTTGAATCCTGGCCAGCGGCCCACGTTGGCAGACAAGCAGTGCAGACCTGGGGGCTGATATTGGAATTCTTTAAACGGTGGGTGGTGGCAACGGATCAAACAGAAGTCTTCTTGACCTGCGTCCCAGAGCTCCGGAGCCAATAGGTGGGTTAGGGTTAGGGTTAGGGTTAGATTTAGACCCTTCGAAAATACCGAACTCTCTAAGAATAGGACAGTGTCTCCTTTTGGGATGTCCCAAATTATTTTACGCCAAGTTTGTTTGCAGACCTTGAAGAAACTCGAGTTATGATTTATATATATTTATATATATATATATATATATATATA
>CAXITT010000488.1:295006-307611 GCA_964033795.1 Lymnaea stagnalis
ATTTTTAAAAAAAAATCCTTTAACGTTCTTTAAAAGCCCTGACGGCCCGTGGTTACGGAGGGGGGGGGGGGGGGGGTCCCTTTGGACTGGGCTTGACACAATTCGGTTAGCTCCCCGGCACTAAACAAAAGCCCCCCACCCCCCTCCCGGCACTTTGTCAGAGACAAACTATTGATTTGTTGATCTAACTCAATATTCATTTCGATGAATATATCTTATGAAAGATCTCAGATTTTTAAAGGGATGTGTGTGTGTGTGTGTGTGAATGTGCCCGCAAGACCAATCTGCACAGACACACGAACTAAGACACACGGACACATGAAGACACACGGACTAAGACACACGGACACATGAAGACACCAAGACACGAAACTTTTTCAAGTGCAACGTCGCAGACAAATCAAACGCCAGTACGCAAAATATTTTTAAAATTTTATTGAATAAATTATTTTAATATGAGCACCATAACTTACTCTCAGCACTATACACATTCTATACACATTCTATACACATTCTGTGCACATTCTATACACATTCTGTACACTTTCTGTACACATTCATAATGTCAAATAAATAAACCGTAATGAGAAGAGAACACAGCATTTGACAGAGAGCATGGCGAGAATAAATTAACGGGTGACGCCTCTGTACAATGATTATGCAGCAGTCGCTAAAGGTGAAGAGGTCGGTAACAGCAGACGGGTGGTGTTTTCGTTGATGAGGTGCTTGGGGGTGCGGGGGAGGGGGTGCGGGGTCGTGGGTGCGGGGGAGGGGGTGCGGGGTCGTCGGTCTTCCGACACGTGGTGATAATGAATGAAGAGGGCTTCATATAATGAGGGGGTGGGGGCAATAAAAGAGCACCCTACGGGGCGGATTCGTGATATGTTAGCATGAAATGGAATACAAAATTACTTCAACTTGAAGATGGCATGTGGCATTATATTGACATGTGACGAGAGAAGACGGCTCTCATCCTGTACCAATGGTGTAGTAAATGCAGTTAATCATTAAATATAAGATCTACAGCAACATGGGTAAAAATAATTCGGTTGAAAATGGTCAGTGCACAATTCTGGACATCGATGACATTAGTTGACAACGTGTCACCTTCGAGGGACAAAGTGTCTGGACACAGCATGACAACATGTCATCTCGGGGGCGGGGGGCATGGTGTCTGGACACAGTATGAAAACATGTCATCTCTGGTGGGGGGGGGCATGGTGTCTTGACACTGAATGACAACATGTGACATGAGTACTCAGAAATTAACTAACTAACTACTAACGGCTTTCACAATACTTTTAACTTTTGCAATTTTTCAAAAATGGTTTACAAAAATAAATTTGGTTTTACCTTTCAATAATGAATTAGTAAGGGGGTAAGATTTCAACTATTTCCACGTGAATTGGTAAGCTGGTACTATTTCAACTATTTTTACGTGAATTGGTAAGCTGGTACTATTTCAACTATTTTTACGTGACAAATGGCGTACAATATGAAAACATTCTTGTTAAGCATGTTAAAATAAAATGCCATACAATCAAATGTTCCATTACCTCACTAGTGTTTGCTTACAAACTTTAAAATACACAAACATAATGTTGCAGTTGTGAGGTCACGTGACGAAGAGATTCAACCAATTAGAGTCAGAATTTATACCAAACAAAAAAAAAAACAAAAAAATAAAAATAAAAAATTTAAATATAGCCTAACACAATAAATAATATTCATTGTTTCATATATATAAATATATATTTATATAAAAGACTCAACATTATCCACAACAACACACCCCTCCCCCCACAACAAAGTCATCTTTGGTATAGTTGCTATGTTAAAAAAAGGATCATGCACATATCAACAATATCTGTAGTGATTCATTATTTACACATTATACAAATACACAGAATTAATAATTGTTTAAACAAAAAAAAAAATAATCAAAATTGTTAAAACACGACTAATATTGCATTTGTAGGTATCCCATCGGCCTTCCGTGACTCTATAAGTCAAAATTAATAATCTATCTAATCTTAATGCCACTGTTATATTTTCTGAAAATTAATATCATACACTTAGTATTATATTTCAAAATTACAAGAAAATAAAATAATAATAATCACTTAAATAGATTTTGTTACAATTTTTTCTTTCATAAACAAAAAATAGACTAATAATAATACACTTCAAAATAACAACTAAAAAAAAAAAAAAAAAAAAAAAAAAAATAAAAAAAAAAAATTTAAAAAAAAAATAAAAAAAAAAAAAAAAAAAAAAAAAACACTTAAAAATTACAACAAAAAAAAAAAAAAAAAAAAAAAAAAAAATTTAATATATATATTTTTAAAAATTATTTAAACAAATAGTCTAATAATCACATACATAAGTTTCGACATAATTGTCTGTGAAAAAAACCCCCATAATATTTATATTTCAAAATAAAAAAAAAATAACAAAAGAGGTATCGGCCAAATGAAATTTCGCCATTGCGGATTGAGACGCCTTGAATGGCGACAAGCGAGATGAGTCACGAGATGGACACGAAATGATACCCTGAAAAAAAATTGGCTGAGTGATTCCACGAGTCGATATCTGGAGGGTAACTCGACAGCTTTATTATGTGAGAAAACATTAAAATGATGTGAACACTGGTGGGGTCAACAAAAAAAAACAAAAAAATCAGGGTGGGGTTATTAAAAATTTCAGGTGTAACATTTGGGAGTAGCGGCCCATGATTTCATTTTTGAATAATTTAGCTATTGATTTTTGTCTGGTTTCCCAGTGAAAATGCAATATTTAAAAGATTGATGAGCATAAAAAAAATAAACCTAAATTATTTAAAAATTTAATTTCCTGTAAAGCTTTGTTTTAATGTATCTCAATAATTTCAGATTCAGTGTAGTTAAAAAAAAACAAAAAAAAAAAAAAAAAAAAAAAAAAGAAATAGATGAAATACTTTGATGAAAATTGCACTTCTATTTCCCGGTGAGTGTGTGTCGATGACACACCAGTATCGTCGTGGCGTGTCAATGTTGACACACCAGCCTCGCGCTATCTCAACGTATTTTAACATGCCACAACTCTGAGTCTTAGCTACCCGTAATGAGAACCGCTGGAGGTTTTGCCAATCAATTCATTCACACACACACACAGTCCACGTATTTTAAGTATGGTGTTGGAGGGAGGGACATTTCTGTTTTAACTGAATAGGGATACACACAAATTGTGGTGGACTTTATACCCCATATTAATACGTAAATATTTTAGATATATCTTATAACCGACAATATTGATATACGAAAAAAGGGGGGAGGGGGAGTGGAAGGTTTGGATAAAATAAAATTATTTCAATTAAAAAACTCGAAATAATAGGTATATTTCTCTAATATTCACGTAATTTGATAAAGTGTTATAAATAATACATGATCATTAGATGAAATTCTACTTGCGTAAAATAAAATTTTGAGGAGAAAAAAAAAAAAAAAAATCTTTATGTAGTACGTGAGAACCCCTGATTACATTTCTGGGTACCCCTGATTGCATTTCTGGGGCTGTCAATCGATTTAACGCTCTCCAGTCAGCCGAATCAATAAGTATACAGTTCCGTTACCTGCAGTCAATACTTATACAGTCCCGTTACTGCAGACACTCAATTCATTTAGCATTTCGGCCAAGTCATATGTACAACATTCACTCAAATCATTGGTGGTCTACAATCTGTTTGGATTCACTCTCATTCGGGGCTTCTCAGAGAAATTTATACACGCCCCACACGTCATATGTAATAGTTTTGTAAAGTATTTAAATAAAAATCATGACTGTACAGGATCAACAGTAAACAGCAAACAGCAAACATCACAGCCTGTCAGCTCAGTGGACGTGAGTCAATAAATAAGTTCAATAAGTTAGTGACCATTGACGGGATGGAAACGAAAAAAAAAAAAAAATTCAAAAATTCGAATATGATAAGTTAGCAAAACAGCCTGTCAGCTCAGTGGACGTGAGTCAAAAAATAAGTTCAATAAGTTAGTGACCATTGACGGGATGGAAACGAAAAAAAAAAAAAAAAAATTCAAACATTCGAATATGATAAGTTAGCAAAGGTATCTTCATTGGGTTATCTAACTATCACCATTGGGTTATCTAACTTGCAATCTTGGGGCTAGATCTAAGCTATTCAAATTTAAGTTGTTAAAACACGCAATTTATCCAATAAAGTTTTGAGTAAATCCTTAAGTTTCACGGACATATTAAATTTACAAGAAAAGGATCCCAGTTTTTGGGGACGTTCATACGTATGACATGACGGTCCTACATATGACATGACGGTCATACGTATGACATGACGGTCCTACATATGACATGACGGTCATACGTATGACATGACGGTCCTACATATGACATGACGGTCATACGTATGACATGATATTACCAAAAAAAAAAGGTCATCAATATCATGATTCCCTCCATCCTAGTCTCAATCAGAGGTGAAATGCCCGAAAGGTCAATCTTCCATCAACTCTTCACCAAAAATGTCACACTGTTCTATTCACACACTATTAATTTGATCAAAATGGTCAGATGTCGCAGGTTTTTGAGTTGGAGACTCACAACATGTTACCAGACGAGATACCGCCAAGTCCCTTGCTACCGTTCGAGCCGTAGTTGTTGATGTACCTGAGCGAGCAGGCGCCCTCCCTGGGCTGGAACCTGCACTGGACGTCGTTGGTGGGGGGGAGAATCTCGTGGCCGTACATGCCGGTGTTGGGCGCCGTCTTCTCGCCTTCGACCAGCTCGAGCTTGAAGCTGTTGACGATGTTGATGATGAACCACTTGATCTGCAGCATGGAGAGCTTCTGGCCCGGGCACAGGGACCCGAAGCCGATCAGTGGGTGTTTGATCTTCTTGCCGTTCTTGAAAAACTCGGCGTCCACGAAGCGGTCGTACTTGAATGTCTGAGAAAGATGGGATGAAAATAAATGATCTCATATACAGGTCTTCAAATTCGTTTTAAATAAAAAGATCGATCTATGACCTAAAAGCGGTGCTGCTGTCTAACATGGCAAGCCATAATAAAGGAGTTCAGACAAAATATTGAAATGTCTTGTCTATAAAGCCATATTTATTTTATTTTTAGCGAGGCGAGGTTGTTGTTTTCGCCTGATCTTTAAACGTTTGATTCAATTAGAGAACTGAGATAGAATGCGTGTTACCAGACAGGGTAGCAACTCACCTCGGGACTTTCGAAGATCTCGGGGTCGTGATGAAACACCGGAGGATAGATGGCGACCTTGTCCCCTTTCCTGATGTTGTAGGTCTCGCCGCTGTCGGTGGTGAACACGGTGTCCTCAACGCATTTGCGCACCATGAACACACCACTGGTCCACCTGATGATCTCTTTCAGAAACGAGTCTGCCAAGAAGATCAAAGACAATTGATAAGTAAGGTCATCTTAAGTATCACTCTTAAATTATAAACAGACACTGCACATATTTTTTTGGATTATTTTGTTAAAAGGGACATTTAAGTTTACAGTCAGGACTCACCAACTACGGGCAATTTGTTGATAAAAGGGACATTTAAGTTTACAGTCAGGACTCACCAACTACGGGCAATTTGTTGATAAAAGGGACATTTAAGTTTACAGTCTGGACTCACCAACTACGGGCAATTTGTTGATAAAAGGGACATTTAAGTTTACAGTCTGGACTCACCAACTACGGGCAATTTGTTGATATCTTCAGTCGTAAATTCAGCCTCATACTCCGACGTGTCGGTCCCTGTCCTCTTAGCCTCAACCACTTCCTCTACCTCCTTCCTCACGGCGGCCATGACACTTTCGTCCTCCATCAGCTTGTACATGCACCAGTAGACGGCGCGGAAGGTGTTGTAGTTGACGTGGAGGAACACGAGGTTGTGGCTGATGATGTCACGCTCTGACTGACTGTTGAATCAACAATGCAACAATGTTTTGTTAGGCTTGATTAACTTATAACCTATTCAATTTTAGATTTAAAAGATAAGTTAAACATTTTCCAGAATCAATTTTTATGTATATATATTTAAATGAATTCATAAATATCAAGATATTGGCACTTACTTATGTTTGAGCATGAACTCGGTAGCAAACTTGATGTAATCGGAACAGCCTTCTCTCTTGAGCATGTCAGCGCTGGATGGCTGCTGGGCCAGAATGCCGGCAGCCTGGGCGGCCTGGGGAAACATCTTCATGGGCATGCCGAACCACAGGAAGTTAAAATACTTGTGAAACTGGTCGAAGTTCTTGTGGAACACCTGCGGGTGGAAGTTGCCTTCAGTACCGGGCATGCCACGGCCAAAGATGGTGTAGAACACGGGGGAGAAGAAGGTCTTGGAAGCAAGATTCCTCAGGTTGTCCTCGCACCAGCTGTCTGCGGGGAGCTCTGCACGCATGTTCTCAAGCAGCCTCTGGGAAGAGATGAAACGTCCGGTATCGTAAGCCTTGTTGATGTCGTTATTGACGGACTCGTAGAGCTTCTGATTGTTCAGATCTTCAGAGGCACGAGTGTTGTTGTTGTTGTTGTTGTTGCTGTTGTTCAACCCGCTTGACTTGCTGTCACTTTCGGAAGCGGTGTCCTTGAAGGCTTCGGTCAGATTCTTGGCGAAGTTCTCCAGCGAGGTGAACAAATGTTTACCGTTGACCTTCTGACCCGCTTCGCCAATCATTTTTCTGGCGTCCGCCAGCTGGTAACCGAAGACGTTCTGGTTGACCTGTTCCTGGATGGCATCGAAGTCAAAGTTCTTCTCCTTGGCGAACCTCTCGTAACTGTGGATGTCCAGCACCATTGTCCAGTACTGGTTGAGGAACCTGATGGTGAACACGTCCCCACATTTCTTGTGGGCCTTGTGAAGGAATTTGACGGCGTGCTCCGTAAACTGTTTCCCGTTGCCCCAGAGGAAGTGGCCAGGTGCGAGAGGTGGCTCCCCGGCACGTCTAAAAGACAAGCATACAAACGATCGTCATTTGTTTGTTTAAATCGTTACAAATTATAGTTTGTTTTTTGAACAGATGCTAATGTTTATTACTTAGCGGTCATCTAAATTGACTGAATCGAAATAAAAGACTATATCACTGTGATGGGGAGGAGATGGTGTAGGAGTGATCGTCTACTTAAGGACTCGCTCACTGTGGTGGGGAGGAGATGGTATCTCGTTTTAACAGGAAGGTGGGGGCCAGTTTTTAAATATTTCGATTGAAAAAAAAAATGAAAAAAAAGAAATGCTTCTTTATAGTATTTAATTTCGTAAGCAGTGAATTTTAAAACTTCAAGCGCAAATGTGAAAGTAAGTTTACTTCAGCCTAGACACCAACATGGTCTAATTGCTTACATTTACGTACTGTCAAGTCATCTGAAGTCACAATATCACTGACTGGGGCTGGGGGTTTTTGGATAGGAAAAAAATGGGGTGGGGGGTAAACAAAGTTGCGCATTGCCCTTACCAAAAATATATCGGCATGCACACATTGGATCTGTGAAATAATTTACGGAACCTTTCCGTTTTCTCTCTTTTCTCTCCCCCCCCCCTTTCTCTCTCTCTCTCTCTCTCTCTCTCTCTCTTTTTCTCTCTCTCTAGATTTCCTCAGATCAGCGATTCAAACACAAACATGATTTATGACCAGGGACGAAATAAGTTGCGAGAGTATTTCTCTCTCTCTCTCTCTCTCTCTCTCTCTCTCTTTTTCTCTCTCTCTAGATTTCCTCAGATCAGCGATTCAAACACAAACATGATTTATGACCAGGGACGAAATAAGTTGCGAGAGTCAAGGTCGATCCTATTGATAGAGCGTTGCCCCAAGCACTCCCTCCCGCCCCAGCACCACCCCCAGCCCCGGCACCCCACCCCCCCACCCCACCGTGTGACAGGTGGTGATGAGAACATGCACTGCACCAGGCCAGCTATTGTTTGACTATGTCAAATAAGGAAACAACAATGGTTTAATTACAAGCGGCGGGAGTAAAGTGGGGGACGGGGTGGCGCCTGCGGTCTACCAATGCCGTAGAGTTACTTTTTTTTTTCAGTCTCATTAATTTGTGATGCAATATTACAGACCGATAAGACACTAGATATTTTATAGCAATATTTAGATTGTTACATTTAAAAAAAAAAAATTTAATTAAAAATCTTTTGGATTTTGGGGGACATCAGTTAATCTGATACATCTTGTCAAATTTTATTTTAAAAATTAACGTTTGGAATTTTTTTAAATATAATTTATTTTTTTAATACAATTTAAATTTTAAATAATAAGCAATTTTAGTCAATACAGAAATAATAATAATAATAATAAGAGTAAAGACTCTTCTAGGATAAAACATAAAATTACTTACGATAAAATTAGCCTGAAATTATTGAAAAAAAAAATTGATTTTAATCTTTTAAAAACTGATTGTTAAATTTTAGAAATGATATTGACTTACAATCTCCTGTAGAACATTTTGAAGTAAGCGAAAACAAGTCCGACAATCACGATGCCCAGATAGAGAGTAACTGCAGCCATGGCTGACGTCAGAGAATCCCGAGTGAAACGTCACACACGAAGAACCACACGAGTCCTATGTTATCACTGAATGGCCGAATGTGTTGTATTGTCCCTTTCGTTTCTTGGGTCAGATCTCTCGATTCCTCAACACGACCACGACAACTGAAAGAGCGGTTCACAATGATGTCCCTGGGTCTCTCGTCCTTCCTATTTAGGGGGTCCTCCGGAGTTGCTAAAAATAGAACCCGATCTTTGGTCTTGTAATAACCTATTGAGAATAGAAGAGAACAATGGTGGTGAATTTTGGGAGGTGAATTGTTTGCTGGGTGATACATGGCATCAAAACAAACGAGGCTGGAGGTCATTTTAAATCCCGCCCCAACCCCCCTCCCCTTCCCACTCCATCTCAACCTCCCCCCACACACCTCGTACGCCAAACATTTTTTTGTTGCAATTTTCTTCTGTGTGCCGTCCAACGACGCCATAGTTGGCCATATTTTTGGAGAGCAAAGATAGACAGGGCAACGATAGACAGCGCAAAGACAGACAGAGCAAAGATAGAGAGAGGTAAAGAGAAATAGTTGAAAGACAGAGAGAGAAGATGGAGAAGTGGACAAACTCCCACGACTTTTTTTTTTAGACTCCACTCCATCCTCTTTGACTGCATCTAATAACATTTTTTTTTTAAATCACAAAGTGGTGACGCATTAATGTAAAAAAAACAAAACAACAAAAATCTACCTTACCTCGAAATGAATTAAACCACGCCCACACTGTTGATTATTAAAAAAAAAACAAAAAAACACAAAAACACACACACATTTAATTGATGAACGCGAATATTACAATAGTGTCGTCCTAAAAGTACCAGTGATGGGTCCGACACGCTTGGGTGATTATATTTAATAAACTGTAGGCGGGTCGCTATTTATTTGGCAACAAGACCTTGATGTGACGTATTGGCAACCCATGTTCATGACGTCATACACTTATTTTGGGGGGGGGTGAGTACGTGTGTGTGTGTGTGCGTGTGGGTTTTGGGGTGGGGGGTCTAACTAGCGGTATGTCTAGATTACAGTCTGCGGGGAGGGTGGGGGGCTGACAGATCGTCTTGTATCCCGAGTATGAAGCGAGCGCACTACACGATGGTGACGTCACATCCATCCACTTATCCACCAAGTCATCAGCCTCTGCCTTTAAGTCACGTGACGGACACTTGACCTAGTTGGATGGCTATTTTTTTTAAAAAAATGTATAGTTTGTTTTTGTATGTTGTTGTTTTTTTTTTTGTTTTTTTTTTGGGGGGGGGGGGGGGTTGCCAACGAAGCAATTCTTATTATTTTTTTTTAAACTTATCCACCAAGTCATCAGCCTCTGCCTTTAAGTCACGTGACGGACACTTGACCTAGTTGGATGGCTATTTTTTTTTTAAAAAAATGTATAGTTTGTTTTTGTATGTTGTTGTTTTTTTTTTTGTTTTTTTTTTGGGGGGGGGGTGGGGTTGCCAACGAAGCAATTATTATTATTTTTTTTTAATATTGAAGAGGGGCGCCGTCCTTAACACAAACGATGCCATTGACAGTTGTACGGCCGCCGCGGCACACTGTGGGGGACGAACGGTGCATATGGGCCGCTCAATGAGTGGGCCGGGCTAACTTTATCGTTGGATTAGCGCGCCAAGACTTCGTGTTAAGCGTTGAGCGCGTAAAGCGTTTAAGCGCCCTACAATTTAAGCTACAAACTCTAAAACATGAAGTGTTTGATCATTGAAAAAAAAAAAAATACGTCAGTGTGTTTGTACGTGATTGTAGGTTGAGAAAAGAAAAAAGTCGTTTGTTCGATACAAATGGATTCGTTCATGGATAACTTCTGTTAGCTGTGGATACTCAGTCATAACTACGCAATGATCACACATTCGAATATCTCCGATTCGCTCGCGTCACGCCCGATTCTCTGGCATTATTCTAATCCCATTGGACCAGACAAACCAAACCCGTGTTTACCGTTAAGCTACCGTTAAGTTATCATTAAGTAACCGTTAAGCTACCGTTAATTTATCGTTAAGCTACCGTTCAGTTACCTTAAGTTATCGTTAAGTTACCTTAAGTTATCGTTCAGTTACCTTAAGTTATCGTTAAGCTACCGTTAAGTTACCTTAAGTTATCGTTCAGTTACCTTAAGTTATCGTTAAACTACCGTTAAGTTACCTTAAGTTATCGTTCAGTTACCTTAAGTTATCGTTAAGTTACCGTTAACACCGCGATAGCAAGTGACCCTTTGAGATTCAACGCGACGCTATTACCGTGGTCGCAAAAAAACAACAAAAACAACAAATGCAAACTATTTTTTAAAAACAGCAAAAAAACAAGATGGGGCAATCGATGGGATGGGGGTGGCAGGGCGCGCTAATTGATGTTATTGATTATTGGCGATAACTTTAGCCGCTCGACCAGGGGGAGTAGGGGAACAGTGAGAGAAAAAAAAAGGAAACAAAAAGGGGTGGGGGTGGGGGGAGGGTTGCTGTGGTGTTCAATCTTTGCTTCGTGATCACCAATCGTGCGTATGTGTGTGTGTGTAATACATGACTCCCCGTTTTTGTACCGGTTTAATACCCAGCGAGACAGCTTGAGATTGGAGTGGAGAAAAAAATGTGTGTGTATGGAGGGGGGGGGAGAGAGCGTGATGAACGGAAAAATGTGTGTGTATGGAGGGGGGGGGGGAGAGAGCGTGATGAACGGGCCTTGATGAGTTAAAATTTGCCATGTCGGCATATTTTGTACAATACACTACAGTTTTGATCTTAACATGTAAACGAAACTGCAAGGGTTAATATCAGATCTGCAGATAATAGTGCTACCCCCCCCCACATATTAATAACACTACAACTCAGCCCCCCCCTCCCGCCCCACGCCACCTTTTCTTTTCTTGTAATATTCTAAGAAATGAATTTTTTTTTAAATTTCCTGTTGAAATTTCTTAAGTTCAAACATTATTTATAAAAAATATGACATTCTAATCACCTAAAAGTGGTGTGTTGAGAGAACAAGACCTTGGTGATAAGGAATCCCGGCATGCAACATTAAACACCAACACTCATAACAAACACAAAAAAAAATCATTTTGCTAGAATATAAGAGTCGTGACAAAATCATCTTGGAGATAGATACGCCAGTCAGTCTAAGAAATCCCGGATATGCCGATAGATAGAGCGTAACCATGCGACATTGTAACCCGTGACGAAAGACATCGAGTTACGGTTAGGGTTAGACTGGTGGACCAGTCGTGATGAGACGGTGTTTGCAAATCATGCAATTTAACTTCCGTGTTACGTTCTTTCGTTTCGCTGACTTCTTTTTTTTCTCTTTCCGATTAACAACCCTAAACTTTAATTACAAATATATGTTTGTTTTTTTTTGTTTTTTTTTAAATAGTAATTAGGACCCGTGGTTCGTCTGGGTGTCCTCTGTAGCGCGTGCAGACGATGCGTCAGCAGCAAACTATCTAATCTTGTATTTTTTTTCCCCGTGACACGCCGGGCAGGCTTGCTAGTCGCCACCATGTTCTCGACGTCACGTGTCGCGCATTCTCTGGCCCCGATGGCTCTAATAGGGTCCCCGCGACAACGCCTTAGGCCTATCTTAGCAGCACGATAATGTTTTGATTAGTAGCGACACCTTTAAAAAAAAAAAAAACTTGGACAGCGCATACGACACAATCTTGTGCCTATATATGGGGCATCGAAAGATGGGTTATGTGATGAAACATCATGGAAAGATGGGTTATGTGATGAAACATCAATCAGCGATAGAAATAGCGGCGTATGAGCGAATCGCCACCAAGGCCGTGTGAGTGTGTGAGTGAGAGTGTAGAAAATCAACTCCACACCCCTACATGATGGGATTGTGGTGAGACTGTACACGAATGAGACCGTACACGAATGAGACCGTTCGAATGAGTCATTGTCATAGACCTCATTGCTTTTACCCTTGGATTGTGGCGAGACCGTACCAATGAACGTAGTAATGTGACCGTACCAATGAACGTAGTAATGTGACAGTGCCAATGAACGTAGTAATGTGACAGT
>CAXITT010000488.1:308178-332285 GCA_964033795.1 Lymnaea stagnalis
CCCCCCTCTCCCACCCCCCCCCCCCCCCCGACCCCCCCCCCTCTCCCCCCCCCCCTCTCCCCCCCCCCCCCTCTATCTCTCTCTGTCAACTCTTTGTCGCCCTGAGCAGGTCTGCATGTGACACGTCACTGCTATGACAGAACCAAGCCAAAATAATTTACCGTAGTTTAAAAGATAAAAAAAAATACTATTAATAAAAACATCATTGTAAAGTCACAACCATTAAAAAGAAAAGGGGAGGGGGGCATTTAATGCAATATTTTTTTATTTTTTTTGAAAATAAAATTTAAACAATCTGAAGTGAATGACCATGAGCAGTCTAAAAATAGAACCATATTATGTTGTGGATATATGTATATATGCATTTGTTAAACATGTGGCCTGCCACCTGTCGCTTCACCCACACCCCCCTCCCCCCGGCACCCCTACCACTTTGTTTTGTTATGTTTGCAACAGGTGCCCACCAAAGAATGAATAAATATTTATTATTTATAATAAACGGGTTTTGGTATTGAGACAAATAAATATTTATTCTTTATAACATGTGGGTGCTGACATTGAGAAACACAATGATAAAGACTACTCCATATTTTAGTTTGTCTCTTTAGGCTATCATGTTCGAGTTATCGTAAATTTAAACTGCGACTCTCGTATAATCAGTACTAGTTATATGATAAACGAATCGACTTATAAAAATAAAATATTATATATATCAATGGGTCAACTCACGTTTGATAGAAATTCCCAAGCAGAAAATACCAAACTCTCTTCTCAGGATGCTATGTGAGCAGAGCCAAGTGAACTAGTAACAGTATCATTAGTAGTAGTAGTCTCAGTAGTAGTGGCACTGGTTGTATTATCCTTTTCTAACACCACGGGTAGCACGGCACATAACAACAGAGGTTGAATAGCTCTGTCCGATGACTCCGGTAGTTTTAACCCGTTTCTAAGGGGCGTGTGCCATTAAAAAGGGGAATGGTATCGGGGGTATTCCGAGTATCCCGCGCGCCCATTGTAGTATTGACCTGGCAACTGCACGCCCCCCCCCCCCCCCCCCCCCACCTTCCCCCTATTTATACTTTGATTAGGTAATAGCCCCACCCTCTCCTCCCCTTGCATTAGTAAGTGTGGGAAAAAAAAAAGGGGGGGGGGGTGACTGTAACTCGTGGAAGAATGCTCCAGGCCGTTCCTCAAAGACGTGACTTTGAACGGGATTTGTGGCTATAAATAGAAACATGGAATATCCCCACAAGCTACCTTCCGATATTAATCATGACGTATGCCATGCAAAGCTACTATTTATAGTCGCGTAGGCGATTGACATTATGTTGAATTGACCTAAATAGCGACGGCTGCAGTGGCAACCGCCTGTGTGCCTAGACAGGTCTGACCTCATCGAAGTGACCCAATCGCTAAACCAGGTCACAGGTCTTCGCATCGGGTCAACTGTTAAGTATCCTCTTCTTTCAAAATGTATTGAAATCCGGGAGCATAATTTTAATTCAAAAAAAAAAAAAAAAAAAAAAAAATCTATTTACCGAAAAAAAAAAAAAAAAAAAAATATCTTAGCAGCACGATAATGTTTTGATTAGTAGCGACACCTTTAAAAAAAAAAAAAAACTTGGACAGCGCATACGACACAATCTTGTGCCTATATATGGGGCATCGAAAGATGGGTTATGTGATGAAACATCATGGAAAGATGGGTTATGTGATGAAACATCAATCAGCGATAGAAATAGCGGCGTATGAGCGAATCGCCACCAAGGCCGTGTGAGTGTGTGAGTGAGAGTGTAGAAAATCAACTCCACACCCCTACATGATGGGATTGTGGTGAGACTGTACACGAATGAGACCGTACACGAATGAGACCGTTCGAATGAGTCATTGTCATAGACCTCATTGCTTTTACCCTTGGATTGTGGCGAGACCGTACCAATGAACGTAGTAATGTGACCGTACCAATGAACGTAGTAATGTGACAGTGCCAATGAACGTAGTAATGTGACAGTACCAATGAACGTAGTAATGTGACCATACCAATGAGTCGCTGCCATTGTGCTAACTCCCATGAACACAAAATATTATTGACATCCGGTAATATGACGACACGGTTGCCAGGTCTGATCAGAGCGATTGATTTATGTTCTTGTTAAAACTCGACTTATACCAATTATCGACCAGGGAACAGATTTCGATTTCTAGGCCTTCCGCAGATTTTAAACGAAAAAAAAATGTAGTCCAATAATTCAACAGTTTCAGTAATAATAAATTTTTTTATCGGTGTGTTTTAAAATAAAAAAAAAATGTCGCGTTAAAATATGTTTCCGTGCCATATTTTCCTAAACCGCTCATTTTCCTTCAATATCTACCGTACCCACAACATCAAAATCTCCCCCTCCCCCCCCCCCAAACCACACACACGCCACCATTATTGTTAGAGCGATTGACCGACCAGCGCCACATGTGGCGAGATCTGTTTTAGTTAAAATAGGGCAGCGAACCCCCCCTCTCTCTCTCACCCCCTCTCTCTCTCCCCCCCCCCTCTATCTCTCTCTGTCAACTCTTTGTCGCCCTGAGCAGGTCTGCATGTGACACGTCACTGCTATGACAGAACCAAGCCAAAATAATTTACCGTAGTTTAAAAGATAAAAAAAAATACTATTAATAAAAACATCATTGTAAAGTCACAACCATTAAAAAGAAAAGGGGAGGGGGGCATTTAATGCAATATTTTTTTATTTTTTTTGAAAATAAAATTTAAACAATCTGAAGTGAATGACCATGAGCAGTCTAAAAATAGAACCATATTATGTTGTGGATATATGTATATATGCATTTGTTAAACATGTGGCCTGCCACCTGTCGCTTCACCCACACCCCCCTCCCCCCGGCACCCCTACCACTTTGTTTTGTTATGTTTGCAACAGGTGCCCACCAAAGAATGAATAAATATTTATTATTTATAATAAACGGGTTTTGGTATTGAGACAAATAAATATTTATTCTTTATAACATGTGGGTGCTGACATTGAGAAACACAATGATAAAGACTACTCCATATTTTAGTTTGTCTCTTTAGGCTATCATGTTCGAGTTATCGTAAATTTAAACTGCGACTCTCGTATAATCAGTACTAGTTATATGATAAACGAATCGACTTATAAAAATAAAATATTATATATATCAATGGGTCAACTCACGTTTGATAGAAATTCCCAAGCAGAAAATACCAAACTCTCTTCTCAGGATGCTATGTGAGCAGAGCCAAGTGAACTAGTAACAGTATCATTAGTAGTAGTAGTCTCAGTAGTAGTGGCACTGGTTGTATTATCCTTTTCTAACACCACGGGTAGCACGGCACATAACAACAGAGGTTGAATAGCTCTGTCCGATGACTCCGGTAGTTTTAACCCGTTTCTAAGGGGCGTGTGCCATTAAAAAGGGGAATGGTATCGGGGGTATTCCGAGTATCCCGCGCGCCCATTGTAGTATTGACCTGGCAACTGCACGCCCCCCCCCCACCCCCCCCCCCCCTTCCACCTATTTATACTTTGATTAGGTAATAGCCCCACCCTCTCCTCCCCTTGCATTAGTAAGTGTGGGAAAAAAAAAAGGGGGGGGGGGTGACTGTAACTCGTGGAAGAATGCTCCAGGCCGTTCCTCAAAGACGTGACTTTGAACGGGATTTGTGGCTATAAATAGAAACATGGAATATCCCCACAAGCTACCTTCCGATATTAATCATGACGTATGCCATGCAAAGCTACTATTTATAGTCGCGTAGGCGATTGACATTATGTTGAATTGACCTAAATAGCGACGGCTGCAGTGGCAACCGCCTGTGTGCCTAGACAGGTCTGACCTCATCGAAGTGACCCAATCGCTAAACCAGGTCACAGGTCTTCGCATCGGGTCAACTGTTAAGTATCCTCTTCTTTCAAAATGTATTGAAATCCGGGAGCATAATTTTAATTCAAAAAAAAAAAAAAAAAAAAAATCTATTTACCGTATCAAAGTGTTTTAAATAGCGGATCTCAAACACACAGGGGAAGCGCTGGTTCACATGGATAGCAGAGTCAATGGTTGTGACCCAAATACCAACAAATAACTGATACAGATTATCGCCACATGTGGGTTGCCAGTTTGGTGACCGTGCGCATGGGCAGGCCTACTTAATTAACTGCTCGCGGTTGTAGTATTGTCTCTTATGTAAACATTGTATACAGTACTTTTAGAAATAATTTAAAAGTCGAGAGCACCACGCTTTTACTGGAACATTCTCTACCGATCACCTGATTGAGAGCGATACCATAAAGAGTGACACCCAAAAGAGTGGCACCCTTAAGAGTGACATCCTAAAGAGTGACCCCCCTAAAGAGTGACACCTTAAAGAGCGCCCCCCTCCCATATTAAAAATCTTTTAAAAGCTATACTCAATTAAAAAAAAAAATCTTTCGGTTCTGCCGTCTAACATTGTGGGGGGACCACCATCCGCCCCACACACCTAAAAATTGTGGGGGGGGCACCATCCGCCCCACACATCTAACATTGTGGGGGGACCACCATCCGCCCCACACATCTAACATTATGGGGGGACCACCATCCGCCCCACACACACACACACCCTTCTTTGAGGAATAGTGCGTGGGGGACCGTGAGTCAGCGAAATTCTTGTGGTAGGGAGATGATTCAATTCTGTAACTATGTTAGTCTAAATATAGAATTATGTTTAAGATAATACTCGACTTAGCCCGAACTCGGCCGAATTAAGGAAATGACATTTTAATATACTAGTTATCAACGGTACATCATGAGGGTTCTCAAATTTGTTTAATTTCTTAAAAACCTAAAAGCCTGATAAGTGCTTTTAGCTTGTGAATTAATTAAGAAACAGCAATGTCTATTGAGGTATTATTTAATGATTTAGCTAATTATAGCTTAAGGCTAACATGGCGAGATAATGTAGTGTTATCAATAACAATTAATTCAAATTTAACAATTTAAAAATAAGTATATAACACCAGGAATTGTATTTATATCTGTATTCAGAATATAAAAAAACAAAATTAAACACATTTTGAAGTTAGGAGGGCGTTAAATTTAACGAGGCGCCATGGTGGGGACCAAACGGTTTGTTTGTGAGAACCACCGTCGTCGTCTGATGTAAGTCCAGGAAAGCACGCCGTCGCGCCATTGATCGGCAGCTGCGCCCAGCGATCAGTAACGGTTCGATCTCCACCCACGACCTCCTCCCCCCCCCCCCCCCCCCCCCCCCCCCCCCCCCCCCCCCTCCCCCCCGCCCCCCCCCCCCCCCCCCAGCCATTGATCGGCAGCTGCGCCCAGCGATCAGTAACGGTTCGATCTCCACCCACGACCTCCTCCCCCCCCCCCCCTGCCCCCACCACCCTCCCCCCCCCCTTTCATCGTGACACCCTGACCCACACGTGAGTGGACTGTCGCAGACATAACAACACCTGTGCCTCACAACAGTGCTTCTCAAACCCCATGTGTCAGTGTGCCACCGTCACACAGTCGCTAACACCTGCGCCAGGGTGGGGGCACGTTTGTACACAGTTCTCATTTATGTCGTCTGCCATACCCTCACATTGTCCATTCATTTAGTATGACTATTACCATTATTTTACTATTGCTTTTTCTACCGATATACTTAATTATTATTATTATTATTATAACTATTTTTTATTTTTAAAGTCCATTTAATAATTTTTATTAATTAAAAAAAAAATTATAATCGTTTTAATTAATCTTAACAGCATGGTCAAAATTAACTTGGTGCTTTGTCTTATTTCTCTATTGTTCTATGGCAGCGGTTCTCCACCTATGGGACGCGAGTCCTTTGGGGGACGAACGACCCTTTGACAGGTGTCGGCTAAGACTATCGGAAAACACATTTTTATGAAGTAGCAACTAAAATAATTTTATGGTTGGGGGTACACAACAAGATGAGAAACTACATTAAAGGGTCGCGGCATTAGGCAGGTTGAGAACCAATGTTCTATGGTCCAAATTAACATGATGTTGTTGTTGTTTTTTCAGGCAACTGTTGAACCAATGGCTACAGACCATTTCCCACACAAAGAAGGCTGAGAAGTCCATTTCTTTTGATGTTTACCTCAATCTGCCGGCCCTTTGGGATTATATGAATGTGTAGATGTACTGTACACAATTAATTACGTCAAATTCACGCAGACGACCCACCGGTAAGTGGGGGAAGCCAAGCAAACTCTGGGAAAAGCTCTACTCTCTAAAACCAAACAGCTGTTCGGTGTGTGAAACTCGGCTTCCTTCCTCTGAACAAGCCTGACGCAGAGCGAGGGACAAGGGAGGATAATCATTTTAGGTTCGTGCTTGAGATTTTCTTATTTGTTTTTACATAATTCTTCGCATTTATCTGTTCTTCACTTCTTAACATAAGTCATAAGGTTTATTTATTTTGATGAAAAGCACATTAGATAATATTGTTATTAATAAAAAAATATATTAATCTTTATTTAAAAATAGTCTCCCATTTTTAAAAATGATTCCCAATTAAACATAATAAATCATTTATATGTCTTTATATTAATAAATTAACCGTTGAATAGATTCTTGATGCAGCCTGAGGCTTTGAAGAAAACAACAACTAATTTAAGGTCTCAGGTGACCTAGACATGCACACCACGTGACTTCCGGGCTAAACTAAAGGGAGACTGATTATTACAGTCATTCGTTCCAGGAAAAGAAATGCATACTTCGTGACGGTTGATCTCAAGAATGCCGTGTCACGCGGGCATCTCCCAGACCACATAATTAACATAATTCCCAGAGTTCGAACCAGGAAGATGCGTTATGTGGTGATCATACATTTACCTGGACCATCCCTGTATTTTGGTAGTCATGTTTTCTATAATGATGACTTAAAGTTTTAGGATGTTAAAGATGTTCGGATATCTTTGGATGGCACAATAAAAAGTACAGGTTTTACGTTTAAAAAAAAAAAAGAAGAATTTAAAGAAGAATAACTAATATATATATATATATATATATACAAGGCTTCTACTCTTCCCTGCAATGTTAGGTGTTAGTGTTAGGGTTAGGTCTTATTTTAAGTGCATTAGTTAATCAAGTTTTAGGATGTTAAAGATGTTCGGATATCTTTGGAAGGCACAATAAAAAATACAGGTTTTACGTTTAAAAAAAAAAAAAGAAGAATTTAAAGAAGAATAACTAATATATATATATATATATATATATACAAGGCTTCTACTCTTCCCTGCAATGTTAGGTGTTAGTGTTAGGGTTAGGTCTTATTTTAAGTGCATTAATTAATCCTACTTAAACTAGGCATTTTTAGATCAAGTCATTTTTTTAGAACAAGTCATTTCTTTTGGGTCATTGAAAAAATAAACCCTATATCGGCCAATTATTTCCTTTTCATCGAATGTAATCAATGGAAATTTATACAAAAGATGGACTTGAAGTGATAACGAAACAAACCAGCCCCTGTTGATAATGAAAGTAGAATCATGAGGTTTCGGGGGGGGGGGGGCCTTTGCTCATCAGCACGGCTATCAGTGCTGCAAGGTCAATGACACGACTGCTTAGAACATGCTCGGAGGTTTGTTCAAAGGCACCCCATGGTCAATAAGTCGAGTATTTTTTTATTACATTGTTCATTGTAACAATTACGTCATAAGTCTGGATTCAAAATCCTGCTATCGTCCCGACTCCAAGCAATGACAGCAAATGATTCTCTAACGTCCACTTTACCAAAAATGAAGCTGTCTGCAAGGGTAACACTTTTCGGCTGTTTTTGTCTCCCCTTTCCTTTCTGTTTTTTCCCTTCCTTTTACCTGTCTAATTTCCCTTACGACCTTGAAACAGTGCCACGTCATACACTGCTTTAAGCCCCCCCCCCTTACCCTGGCTCCATCCCTACCCCCCAACCCCATTTTTTTGTTTTATAGGTCACGTCCATTCCATTGAGTATGATGACGTGCGTCACAGCGACGTAGCCATGGACCAGGGACCTGCAACCTCATTGCAGACACAGCAAACATCAAGAGTCTATCAGGCTTACATAACGACAGGGGGGGGGGAGAGTAGGTCCCCGGGAGATTTAGGCCGCATAAGGGGCGGCGCGCATTACATCGTTTAGAAACACTGGATTGCTCTTAAATTGAAGACATTCGTCCCCCCCACAACCCCGACTGCACTCCTCATAATTTTTAACCCCCACCCCTCAGATTAGTCCCCCCCCCGCATGCCGTGTTTTGTCTTTACCTCCCACCCCGTCCCTAAACTCCTCCCTATGCTTGCAGATACATCACTAGCCAACCCTCTTTTAAAAAAATCTGCCGTCTGTCCCATCAGGAGATATTCAGTTGGATAAACTTATGCATGCAGTCACCAACACAGTATCAAGTCATGACTTTTGTATCTTCAAACTCCACACTGCATGGCGCACCCCCCTCAACCCCTCGCGCCCTACCTTTCCCACCACCCTCGACAATGATCAGAAGACACTATAAGGGCTTGCATCCTATCATTGAACTGTCCATCTGAGTTCATCTCAGTTGAATAGAGGAGCGTGACATCTACCCCCTCCCCCCCCCACCCTTAACTCCTTTGTCCACCGAGCCACGATAGACGAGAGGAGACGATCACAAGGGTTCTCACACCCTCTCATTAAAATGAAGGAGCTCCATATTATTTGCTCCATTAATTAATTAAATTTAAAAAAAAAAAAAAAATTTCTTTCCCCTGTTAGCGTACGCACAAACGCTTTTTGTACAAAACTGTACACGCATTTAATTGTGTTAAAACAATATTACCCACCGAGACTTTAAGGTGTGTGTTACAAGTCAAAGGAGGGTGGAGAGAAAGTGCGAGGGGAATGTAAGATAGCCGTCGTCGCCAGAAGATTGCAGGGAAACGAATAAATTCTCACACGTTTGCGGTGAATCTCACGAGACATGAATCACGTGATGCTTAACCATCCGGAAAAAAAAAATTGTAACGTCTGTCCGGGCAAGTGTTTGTACCTTTTAACAAGTAATTACTTTAGCGCTGTGGTGTCCTCCTCCCCCCCTCCCTTCCCAAAACCGCCTTAACCCCTACCCCGTGGTGTGCGCCCCCCCCCCACACACCGTCTCTAGCCCCTATCCCGTTGAAATCCCGGTCTAAACTATTTACTTACGTGACAAACCCCCCCCCCCCCAAAAAAAAAATAATGAAAACGATCCGATCTCTTTAATCCGATGTGACTGCTCGCTACCAAGTCATGTGACTGCCCGCTACCAAGTCATGTGACTGCCCGCTACCAAGTCATGTGACTGCCCGCTACCAAGTCATGTGACTGCCCGCTACCAAGTCATGTGACTGCTCGCTACCATGTCATGTCCGGCCAAACTCAGACAGACAAATAAGCACAAGCCTCACAGGGAGATTTAGATCGCAAATGTGATTATGATCATTGCCTGACTTACGATGGTATCCTGACTTATGATGGTATCCTGACATACGATGTTTTCCTGACTTTAAGACAGCGATTAAATTGGAATCCGGAAGTGATCCCCCCGATTAGTGATTTGTCGAAAAAGAGGGGTGGGTGGGGGGGGATTTCTTGATAGTGAGCCCGTAGTGTTACGTCCCCGAAGTATTTAGTGAAAGCGAAATGTCTCATGAATATAAAAAGAAAAAAAAAAAATCCCCCCCCAACCAATCAACAGAAATTGAAGAAAACGAGTGAAAACAAACATACTTGGGTCACGAAATTGAATTGTGACCCCCCCCCCTCCCCCTCCGTTTTTGCCCCACCCAGCGGCTCAAAGTGGCGATTTATGGGCTGGTATTAACATGTAGGGCCATATGTTTCATTAAGTGGGGCCCTTTTTGTGGCGAGGTGAACGGTTTGATAGGGAAAGGGAAGTGGGGTGCCATATATAAAACGGGGCGCACTTTAAAATTGCATTGTCTCCGGTCTTTGAAAAGCTATTCCCCCATTGAGCGTAGCCGAGACGCAATCAATTGTTACACTTTGATAAGAGAAGGAGTTTGAAGGGGGAGGGGGTGTGGGGGGGGGGCGGGTGGTCCTCGTCTCGTATAGAACAAAAAGCTCAGCAAATGCTAGCTCAGCATGTACCTGGGCGTTTATCGGCAGCCTAGACAAATATATCATGATTAAGGGTTGGAATCAAATATTCAGTGTTGTCATACAGTGCGGGGAGGGGGTGGGGGGGGGCGTTGTATGGAAACAGTCTGAACATGACGGATTGCTCTTCTGCATAAATAGGGGGGGGGGGTGGGAGGAGAGGAAAAACAACACTCCAGCTCCACACACCGTGACGGCTGATATGTCAACCGTGGAGAAGCCTTGGGTTCAGTGGTCGATAAGACCAGCCGCGGCTGGAGCTCTCCCCGGCTGGGTGTTAATGGCCTATGCATCTACAGAATGACGAGTGAGATTGTTGATGTTTGGTGTATGGAAGCCTCTTACATAACCATAGGCCATAGTGGGGGCTCGTACATTTGTATATAGGAATACATCAAAAGAAAGATATTAAAGGGATGTAATAAAGTATTTATACAAAACATCTAACAAACTATACATAAACAAACTCTTTCTTTCTTTTTTGAGTATACAAAATGCAACTTTAGGTGCCGTAAAAATAGGCTGGGGATAAATGTTTCACATCACGATGTTATTTCCCATTCTAGGTTTGGATTTCCATCTACGTTAGATAAGTCTGCTTATATAATGTCATTGATCGGGGCCAACGTCCCGGCGGGTGCGGGTTTGGGGGGGGGGGACTTACATAACGCTAGGCATGACAGTGGCATAGGACGTAACGTCTAAGACATGACAGTGGCATAGGACGTAACGTCTAAGACAAGACAGGGGCACAGAACATGCCGTGTAAGACATGACAGTGGCACCGAACATGCCGTCTAAGACATGACAGTGGCACCGAACATGCCGTCTAAGACATAACAGTGGCACAGAAAATGCCGTCTAAGACATAACAGTGGCACTGAACATGCCGTCTAAGACATGACAGTGGCACCGAACATGCCGTCTAAGACATAACAGTGGCACTGAACATGCCGTCTAAGACATGACAGTGACACTGAACATGCCGTCTAAGACAAGACAGTGGCACTGAAAATGCCGTCTAAGACAAGAGAGTGGCACTGAACATGCCGTCTAAGACATAACAGTGGCACAGAACATGCCGTTTAAGACATGACAGCGACAGGGAACATGCCGTCTAAGACATGAAAGCGACAGGGAACATGCCGCCTAAGACATGAAAGCGACAGGGAACATGCCGCGTAAGACATGAAAGCGACAGGGAACATGCCGCGTAAGACATGAAAGCGACAGGGAACATGCCGCCTAAGACATGACAGTTGCAGGGAACAAGACAATGTTATCATTTCTGAACCTGCAACTTGGGGGGTTCCTTTAATGCTGACCTTGCAAGCAAAATATCAGCTGTTGCCAAATAATAACTTTTTAAATCTAAAAAAAATTTGCTTAACAGGCAAGCAGGCCACGTCATTCTAGACGTGTCATTTCCTGACCTGGGGTCATGTCATTCTTAGGACAAGCTACATTATTATGTCACGAAATGAACAATATATTACATATATCCGCTTATATATCCTTATATACGCTTATATACCGGGACCTTATACACGCTCATAACTATACAATTGTAAAAAAAAATGGTTATCCTTTGAACACACCAAGCGATTTTTTTGTGGCCCTCTAAATTGAGGCCATTATGTCTAAAGTGATACCCATGTGATGAGTAATGGGCGGCGTGCAGATCATACAAAAAATAAATCAATGGTTGAGATGCACCTTAGCTGTGTCACGAAACAGCAAAAAAAAAAAAAAATGAGGGTCGGGAGCTCGCTTTAATGAGGATTTACGGAAGACACGGTAAATTACGGTGGACACTGTAAATTACGGTAGGCACGGTAAATTACGGTGGACACTGTAAATTACGGTAGACACGGTAAATTACGGTGGACACTTAAATTACGGTAGACACGGTAAATTACGGTAGACGCGGTTACTTACGGTAGCGGGACTTCAGTTTTTTTCCCTTCTCTTTATAGCTGTGTTTTTGCTTTAAAGTTCTTGGGATTATATATCATAGTTAGATAGATAGATAGTTTGATAGACTGATAACGAGGGGATAAATGATTTTTTTAAAAATCTGCGGTAGTGGATGAGAAAAATTAGCAGAGATTTATCAAGCTGAGAAATACTATTGACCGAAGTGGAGCGTTCACAGCAAAGATAGAGAGGCGAGAAGCCACTACGTCCCTAGATCAAAGTATTTTGAAAATGAGCCAAATGAGCCATCGCATCTCGCACCACTTAGTCTCATAAATGGAGCTAGTCTAAACTTACTTGAGAAAGTCGAGTTGTCGCGGGACTTTTAGAGACCTATGCAACTTTATTGTTGGATTTGGCCTCCCTTGTATTCAAAATCAGAGTTGATATTTTGAAAGCTTGATCACGTCACCAAATAAAAAAAAACAACAACATAAAGAGCTCCTTAAATAGCCAAGGGACCACGTGACTGATAGAGCAGGTACTAAATTTATAACTGGTGCAATTGATTCCGAAAATGGCTATGCCCTAAGCTATGCCCTAAGCGGCATCTAAGTCCATTTCACGAAAAATGTTAGCATCAGCATTTTGAAATCGAAAATAAATACGTTAATTTAGAGTCGGGGCCTGCAAAACATGCGGCCCGCCGGCCACATGCGGCCCGACAGCACACAGTTTGCGGCCCGCGAAGTTACATAATATTCTTTATTCTTATTTTTTCTATACAGCTTTCCCACATGTCCTATTTTCTCTTGGCCCGCACAAGTCCTGTCCTATTTTCTTTTGGCCCGCACAAGTCCTGTCCTATTTTCTTTTGGCCCGCACAAGTTTTTCCTAAAGTAGTACGGCCCGCCTTACATTTTGAGTTGTGCCGGTCTGAGCGAGACCATCGTGTTGCTTCATATTGGAGATAATACAGATTTGACATTTCTAATTGTGACAAGAGAGGGCGCACACACGTTGATGTGACAAGAGAGGCCGCACACACGTTGATGTGACAAGAGAGGCCGCAAACACGTTGATGTGACAAGAGAGGCCGCACACACGTTGATGTGACAAGAGAGGCCGCACACACGTTGATGTGACAAGAGAGGCCGCACACACGTTGATAGATTCACGGACTTTCAGTTTGTATCGCCGATGCCGATACACAGTCTCTTTCTTCTATAAAGAACACACACACACACACATACACACACACATTGTTTGTTTTTTTTTAAAGTTGTTTTTAGATCCGTAGTCGCGGGAAGACACGATGCAATTAAAGATCACATGTGGCCTACATCATTAGGCCACACTCGACCCGCCCGTCAATCAGCCAGTGATTCCGGTGTTCATCACCACGTGTCTGGTGAGCTCACTAAGGACTCTGTCCAGTGGGGATCATGTCAAACTCTCACTGAATCAAATTTAAAAAAAAAAAAACCAGACCAACAAACAAACACACAAACGAACCAACATTTGAAACAAACAAAACAATAAACAAATACCACGCACCTGGATGTTGTCGGCCTCTGGATAAAGCGCTCAAATATTTATAAACAAAGTGGTTCCCAGCTGATAGCTCGAGTGTCGTCTGCAGCTATGCGTTCGTTGGATTTATTTTGTTTTTTCTTTTGTTTTTCTCTCAACAATTCTTCTCAAGGTGATTACAAACGGTTGTTGGTCTCTCAGAACTTGAACGTCTTATGTACGGAAATGAACAATTCACTTGCAAGGTCTGCCTGTCGACTTGGGTCTAGTAGTAATAGTATCCAAATCAGATGTTTTGAATGGTCTTGAGACTCCGGGCCGTCATTACTTATAAGCGTAGCACGAGCCGAGGGGTGGAGTCAAAAAGCTTCATTGAAAACCTTCAGCCAATCAGATTTTACGTGTAGGCCTTAACGTAAATGTCTTGATAATTTGTAGTAGAGCTGTCTACGGAAACCCGGTTGGTCAGAACTAATAAATTTTGCCTTAAACAGGAGGGGGGGCCATTCGCCGTAAAAATAAATGAGGATTAAGTTGATGAAGGCATTTCTCTCGCATAAAAGTTAAATAGAATGAGGTTTACATTTAGAACAGTTTTAGGCAATCAATACTATCTTCTGACCAGAGTAGACTGCGATAATATTTCATAGTAGTACAATCTTGGGTCTGTGACTAGTGGTTTAAAAAATATTTAATCATTTTAAATTTAAAAAAAAAAATATTTTTTAAAAATTATGCATTTAAAATCATTTTTGTTAGAAATAACGATATTAAAACCAATAAATGTATCAGTAATCATAATTAAACAGACATATTATGTTTCTAAAAGACATTCTATGCTTCTAACAGACACATACTAGTTGTTATGCTTTTAATATAAACTTATTAATCAGAAATGATTTCGTTCAATAAATCTAATAAAAATTAAGGCCTGAAATAAACAGTGTAAGAACCCCTGAAGATGTATATGTCATTGCATAATATTTGAAAAAACAAAACAATTTTTTTTTTTTTTTTTGCTGGGAAGGGGGGTGAGTGTAGGTGTAAGGGATGTGTGTATTTAGAGCGGGGTTTAAGGGAAGGGTTCTTATGCTATTAAAGATTGCATGCACACATTCAAATATATTGTAATCACTGTAGGGGTAGGCTTTGACAATGTTCAGAAATACAGTTTTTCCAACTTGATAAACGAAATTCTATAAAACTGTTACAAAGAAAACTTATGGCATTAAAATTTATTTAGATCTATATTCTTTCAAAAAAGATGTACCCCACTGTAAACAGAAACCTCATTTGGGTGGGCCAGGGTCCCCCCCCCCCTTTTTCCTGAAATTGGAAATTTTATTTAATTTACTATTTTTTGTGGCAACTCCAGTAATAAAAAAAAAACTCAACAAATCGGCCAAATTTTGGTTTTGCGCCCCTTTCCCTCTCTTAAAAATCCTGAAATGACATTCCTGGCAATAAAGAATATTATTTTGTAGGCAACAGTCAGCAAGTCCATTGACATATTTATTAAAGGTAAGAAAATGGCTTACCGTAGTTGATTCTTCTAATTTAAAAAAAAAAAAATCTTGGGGGAGAGTTTTAAATAAGATTTGCAACCATAACAATTGTACACGTGGGTCACACGTTCGGCCAGCAGAGGGCTGGCGTAGATTCCGGCACAACAGCAGGCCCGATGTGGGAGGGGGGGGGAGCGGCCAGGGAGGGGGGGATCTAATCAAATAAAAAATATTTCTGTGGGTAGAGATCAATACGGCTAATAATGTTTTGCTAATTATTTGTGTTCGTCATCATTTATTGTTTGTCACCACAGCCTCCACACGTTCTAGTTATTTTTTTTCTTCCCTGTGGGCTGTGGGAAATCTAGGCGAAGTCACCAAGCAACCATTGTCACTCGCGAGCAGAGGGCTGGGTGCGCTCAATAAGTGGATTAGTGGAGACTGTGGATAAGGGGGGTGTGGGGGGGGTGGGGGGTTGTGATGCTTACACCCACATCAGCGGTTCTGTAGTTGGTAGGTATGGTGGGGGAGGGGGCCAGATTTTTAAAAAAATGTGTATGTAGTTGGGTATGTAATTAGTTACTGAAGTCATTATATATATTTATATATGCACGTATGCTGTGTGTTTGTTAAAGAGTGTGTTGTGTTTGTTAAAGAGTGTGTTGTGTTTGTTAAAGAGTGTGTTGTGTTTGTTAAAGAGTGTGTTGTGTTTGTTAAAGAGTGTGTTGTGTTTGTTAAAGAGTGTGTTGTGTTTGTTAAAGTGATTGAGGTGTTTGTGCTTGAAAGAATATCTGTTCCAGAAAGCAGTGTGAACATTTTATTTTTGAGAGCTGTTTTGCGAATACTGCTGCCAACTGACACAATCTTGACATGACACAATCTTGACATGACACAATCTTGACAACGGACCTTCGAATTGAGAAGTGCACGAGAATGATTGATAAAAAAAGAAACTTTACAAAAATAGTGTCACCCCCCCCCCCCCCCAAAAAAAAAAAATAAATTAATTTTAAAAAATTAAAAAATTATTTGGTTTTTAAGTAACCTTCTTATATGTAAAAATCATAGGTTTTTTTAATTGGGGGGAGGAGGGGGGTCGTCATTTGGTTTAATTCATCTATGCAAGGCTAGTAATTCATTTCACAGTTATTGTAAAAATCCATCACAAGTAATAGTTCTATATATACTCATGGTGCCAGCCGCCACTCCCCCGACTGCCACGGTGGATTTTTGTTGTTGTTGTTAAAAATAAGTCCACAGTCCATTGTATAAAAAATGACAATAACAAAACAAATTAATTAAAGGTTGGGGGTAAATGTATTTAATAAATGTAACAAAGTTAATTTATACTAGCTATAGTTACTTTTGCATAAATTTACTTTAAAACGTTCCTTTCCTGGACTTCAACGCTGCAAACCTGGCAATCACTTGATCAAAATCAATATCCTTTCTCGCATCAATTTCAGTTGATAGTAGAGCCAGATTAGTAAGCATTAACTATCCAAAGGTGGATCGGCAATAGCTCTTGATAAGCCTTAGGTTTGAAAAGCTCCGCTCACTTGAAGCCACAGACACACAGATCGTAAGAAACGATTGAAAGATTTGCGACAGTTTTGGAAGAGATTCTAGGAAGTCCCATTCAAAAATTAAATCCTGACCAGATCAAAACTTTGTGAAATTCATTATCAGCTGCTTTTAACTTTAGGTGTCTTCTAGGNTAATTTTCCCCTACCCCTAACCCCCTCCCCCCCCCCCCCTTTTCCCCCAAACTCGGGTTCATTTTCCTGTTCACATTTTCATTTTAATCCACATGAAACCACCCACCCACCGACCCACCCATCCGATCGTCTTGTCATATTTATCATTTTGTTTCGCCCATAAGGGACCGAGCCATGGTCCCCGCTGACCACTGGGCGGTCCGAGATAATCGGTGAATCATCGCTAATTGACCGTTGGCTCTCCTTAATCTCCGCGGACAGATCACTGCCAATGAGGAGCCAGCTCTGTTACTGACCCCTGCTGCGTGAGGGCCAGGCCGTGTCAGCTCGTGTCAGCCCCTGGATTAACACTAGGATCTGCAGCCGTCGTAAACCAACGCCGTTTTGGCTCTTTAGCGACTGCATAATCATCTCCTCTGTTATAGACAGCTCTAAGAGTTCAAAAAGCCCTAACAGCCATAACAGCTCCAACAGCTCAAACAGCTTTAACGACCCTAACAGTTCTAACAGCCCTAACAGCTCCAACAGCCAAAACAGCTTTAACGACCCTAACAGTTCTAATAGCCCTAACAGCTCCAACAGCCCAAACAGCTTTAACGACCCTAACAGTTCTAACAGCCCTAACAGTTCCAACAGCTCAAACAACTTTAATGACCCTAACAGTTCTATCAGCCCTAACAGCTCCAACAGCCAAAACAGCTTTAACGACCCTAACAGTTCTAACAGCTCCAACAGCTCAAACAGCTTTAACGACCCTAACAGTTCTAACAGCCCAAACAGCTCCAACAGCCCCAACAGCTTTAACGACCCTAACAGTTCTAACAGCACAAACAGCTGCAACAGCCCAAACAGTTTTAACGGCCCTAATGTTCTAACAGCTCTAGCTGTCCCAACAGCTCTAATATCCCCTGTAGCTCCAACAGCTCTGTAATATATTATGGTAATTTATCCTTTTTATGTTTCAATATAATAAAATATTGCACGCCTGAATGAACACAAGATAAATAATTAAGTTAGTGGCGGAGGTGGGGGAGGGGGGATAATATATGGTAGGCGGCGGGGTAATATTAGGGACGATGAGGTGGGCGGGACTTAGACTTGCAAAGACCCTAATATACAATGTGCAAGGGCCCCAATATACAAGGTCAAGAGGCCCTAATATACGAAATGAAGAGGCACTAATATACAAAGTCCAGGGGCCCGTATACGTTAAGTGCAGTGCCCTGTTAATAAACAAAGTGCAGGGGCCGTAATGTACAAAATCCAGGCGCCCTTATATATAAAGTGTAGGGGCCCCCTATCTTTCAAATGACAACAGGCGTGACCCTGGGGTTCTTAAGGCGAAATCTAAAGATTGGCAACTCCTGTGTGAAAGAAAGAGCATATAAAGCCTTTGTCCGTCCGATTTTAGATTATGCATCTTCAGTCTGGGACCCATTTACCCAGAAGAGCATTGACAGGTTGGAGGCGGTCCAGCGACGAGCAGCACGCTTTGTCCTAAACCGCTACAGGAATACCTCTAGTGTTGGCAGCATGCTAGAAACACTAGGCTGGTCACCATTGGAGAAACGACGACGACAATCCAGGCTCTCCATGATGTACAAGATAAATAATGGGCTGGTCCACTGTTCCAGTATTAAACAGAAACTCGTCCCTCTCCCCCATAGACAGCGACGAGGCCATGACAGGCAATTCAGGCTCATACCAGCAAGAAGCCAGTATAGGAACTGCTCATTCCTGCTCAAGACAATCAGGGACTGGAACAATCTTTCAAAAGGAACTGTTGAGGTGACAACACTAGACACATTTGTGTCTATTGCCTCAAGCCTTCAAACCCCTTGTTCATGATTTCCTCATCAACACAAGTAACAGAAACATTGCAAATCCCATCTACATGCATAGGAGCCAAAATGACCGTGGGCCCTTAAGATATAGAAGAAGAAGAAGAAAATTTAAAATATAATACAGCCGGCAGATAGTCTTAAGCAGTAAGTTATTCAGGCTCTGTTAAATTGTGAGGCCCTAAGCAGTAACTTTTTGAGACCCTGTCAAATTGTGGGGCCCTAAGCAGTAACTTTTTGAGACCCTGTCAAATTGTGGGGCCCTAAGCAGTAACTTCTGGAGGCCCTGACAAATTGTGAGGCCCTAAGCAGTAACTTATTGAGGCCCTGTCAAATTGTGAGGCCCTAAACAGTAACTTATTGAGGCCCTGGCAAATTGTGAGGTCCTAAGCAGCAACTTATTGAGGCCCTGTCAAATTGTGAGGCCCTAAGCATTGAATTATTGAGGCCCTGTCAAATTGTGAAGCCCTAAGCATTGACTTATTGAGGCCCTGTCGAATTGTGAGGCCATAAGCAGTAACTAATTGAGGCCCTGGCATTGTGGGGCACTAAGCAGAAACATATTGCGGCCCTGTCAAATTGTGAGATCCTAAGTTGTAACCTTTTAAGGCCCTGTCAAATTGTGGACCCTAAGCAGTAACTTATTGAGGCCATGACAGTTAGCCCTAAGCAGTAACTTATTGAGGCCCTGTCAAATTGTGGGGCCCTAAGCAGTAACCTTTTAAGGCCCTGTCAAATTGTGGGGCCCTGAGCAGTAACTTATTGAGGCCCTGGCAGTTAGCCCTAAGCAGTAACCTTTTGAGGCCTTGTCAAATTGTGGGGCCCTAAGCAGCAACTTATTGAGGCCCTGTCAAATTGTGAGGACCTAAGCAGTAACTTATTGAGGCCCTGACAAATTATTAGGCTCCTAGCCGTATATTTGTTTAGATAGCATGATAGGTCTATGCTGCAGCGGCAATGAGACTGAAGGAATATTTGCAAAAGTTTCAGAACATTTGTTCAAGAAGAAATATATTTGAGTTATTTTGTTCAATGTCTCATCGATATTGCCTGTGTCTAAATTTTAAACTAGTACCTCAATCAGCCCAGGTACTCACTCATCAATCAGCCCAGGTACTCACTCATCAATCAGCCCAGGTACTCACTCATCAATCAGCCCAGGTACTCACTCATCAATCAGCCCAGGTACTCACTCATCAATCAGCCCAGGTACTCACTCATCACTCAGCCCAGGTACTCACTCTTCAATCAGCCCTGGTACTCACTCATCAATCAGCCCAGTACTCACTCATCAATCAGCCCAGGTACTCACTCATCAATCAGCCATAGTGGCCCCACCTAAATCGTTCTAGAGCCCCCTCCTCAATCAACCATAGTACCCCCTCCTCAAACCTTCTAGCGCACCCTCTTTACCTTCCAATGTTCATCCTCCCCCTCCCACCTTCCCAGTACTTCCCCCCTTCCCCTTTCCCCACTTTCCCAGCTACTGTTTGTAGAACAAGTTTCTAATCTCTAATCTGTGACCCCGACCACCGACCAGTCAGATATGGGATTGCCCGGAAACGGAATGACGCTGTCGGTGACGTAGCCTCCCTACGTGCACACCCGCACTGTGGGTTTCCAGGGGATTCCTTGCCATCAGCATGTTTACCAAAATCTCATTACACTAGTATCATGGTTTTGAACTTCTCACATCACGGAGCATGACAGGACAATCTGATTATAGTTTGCAGGGTCTAACTTCATTATTAATTTTTTTTTTTTTCTTAAAATTATGGTATGGTTATCTTCACAGTTTGTTTCTATCGCCCCCAAAGTTGACAATAGCTCTTCATCAGTTTTTAAAATATTAACCCCCCCCCCCCCCCCCCCCAAAAAAAAATATGGAGAAAAGGAACAAAAAAACACCGCACTGACGTACATTTATTGATGTAGGATGAATGATGTTTGCTGGTAAGGAGCGCACAACTTTACGTGACGGACCGCATGTTGTCCGCGGGCCTTGGATTGGTCAGGCCCGGACTCTAGGAATTCGTCCAACCTTAACGTCTAACCGGAGTCCGATGTTTCTTTTCCGTTGCTATCTCTGCCCCCTTCCCCTCTCCCCCCCTTTTTCCTCCCCCCCCCCCGCCCCAAAATCGTTGTAAGTATCCTGGAGCTGAAACGTGATAAGTGTCTCCATGTTATTATGAGTGTTGGACAGAGTTACAGTTCTTGCATCATCGCTTCCTGTTAGACTTTGGTCCCCTTCACAGAATGGTGGCTCTCTCTTTCTCTTTATTTTGTTTGCGGTAACATTTGTGTTATATAGCGTTATCACTTGTTGGCCCAATGTCCCGTAGGATGGAGGTTTAGAATTTTGGAGAACAAAGTTGTGCACACAAAAAAAAATTTAAAAAATCGTAAAATAAAAATTAGTTCTAAGGAACGGTACAATGTTTAGGGACAATGATTGGGACAATGGTTGGGATAACAATTGGGGGAATGAAAGGGTCAATGATTGGAAAAATTACTAAGACAACGATTGGAACAATGATTGAGACAATGAGTGGAACAATGATTGAGACAATGATTGTAACAATGAGTGGCACAATGCTTGGGGCAACAATAGAGACAAATGATTAACACACTGATTGGGACAATGTGTACTACTAGGGCAACGATTGGGGCAATGATTGAGACACTGATTGGGACAATGATTGTCTAAGTACCAAGCTCATAAGCGCCACCAGTCAAATGGCACAGGATATCTGCACACTTAAATTTGGGCGGTTCACAGGACATATCACCTCACCAAGGTCTCAAACACATCCGGTGAAGTATCATATGTCTAAATCGCTCTGGTCCGTGGTCGCACGCTTTTCATACCTACACTGTGTCACAATACTTTCATTGTGTCGTAATACTTTCAATGTGTCGTAACAATTTAACTTTGTAATAATACTTTCACTTTGTCGCAATGCTTTCTCTGTGCCGTACTGCTTTCACTTTGTCGCAATGCTTTCACTGTGCCGTAATACCTTCACTTTGTCGCAATGCTTTCACTGTGTCGTAATACATTGACTTTGTCGCAATGCTTTCACTGTACTGTAATACTTTCACTTTGTCGCAATGCTTTCACTGTGCCGTAATACCTTCACTTTGTCGCAATGCTTTCACTGTGCTGTAATACTTTCACTTTGTCGCAATGCTTTCACTGTGCCGTAATACTTTCACTTTGTTGCAATATTTTCACTCTGACGTAATCATTTCATTGTGTCGTAATACTTTCAGTGTGCCATGATATTTTCACTCTGTCCCAATGCTTTCACTATGTCGTCATACTTTCACTGTGCTGTAATACTTTCACTTTGTCCCAATGCAATCACTATGTCGTCATACTTTCTTTTTGACGCAATACTTTCATTTGGTCTTAGTTTTGTTGTTGCTAAATGCTTCATTTTTGTATTTCCGCCGCAATATTTCATTACCTTGTTAAATGTAAACAAGTCGAACAAAATCTAGGCCCCATGTACCCATCCTGTCAACACAACACAAATTAGACCCCCATGTCCCCATCCTGTCCAGACAACACAAACTAGGCCCCATGTCCCCATCCTGACCAGACAACACAATCTAGGCCCCATGTTCCCATCCTGTCCAGACAACACAAACTAGGTCCCATGTCCCCATCCTGTCCAGACAACACAAACTAGGCCCCATGTCCCCATCCTGACCAGACAACACAAACTAGACCCCATGTCCCCATCCTGACCAAACGACACAAACTAGGCGCCATGTCCCCATCCTGTCCAGATAACACAAACTAGGCCCCATGTACCCATCCTGACCAGACAATACAAACTAGACCCCATGTCCCCATCCTGTCCAGACAACACAAACTAGGCCCCATGTCCCCATCCTGACCAGACAACACAAACTAGGCCCCATGTCCCCATCCTGACCAGACAACACAAACTAGGCCCCATGTCCTTATTCTGACCAGACAACACAAACAAGACCCCATGTGCCCATCCTGACCAGACAACACAAACTAGACCCCATGTGCCCATCCTGACCAGACAACACAAACTAGACCCCATGTCCCAATCCTGTCCAGACAACACAAACTAGGCCCCATGTCCCCATCCTGACCAGACAACACAATCTAGGTCACATGTCCCCATCCTGACCAGACAACACAAACTAGACCCCATGTCCCCATCCTGTCCAGACAACACAAACTAGGTCCCATGTCCCCATCCTGACCAGACAACACAAACTAGACCCCATGTCCCCATCCTGTCCAGACAACACAAACTAGGTCCCATGTCCCCATCCTGTCCAGACAACACAAACTAGACCCCATGTCCCCATCCTGTCCAGACAACACAAACTAGGCCCCATGTCCCCATCCTGTCCAGACAACACAAACTAGACCCCATGTCCTCATCCTGTCCAGACAACACAAACTAGGTCCCATGTCCCCATCCTGTCCAGACAACACAAACTAGGCCCCATGTCCCCATCCTGTCCAGACAACACAAACTAGACCCCATGTCCCCATCCTGTCCAGACAACACAAACTAGACCCCATGTCCCCATCCTGACCAGACAACACAAACTAGGTCCCATGTCCCCATCCTGTCCAGACAACAAAAACTAGGCCCCATGTCCCCATCCTGTCCAGACAACACAAACTAGACCCCATGTCCCCATCCTGTCAAGACAACAAAAACTAGGCCCAATGTCCCTATCCTACTTCCTCATGTTCATTTCAAGTCTATAAGAAAAAGAACAACGACCAACATGAACAATTTTTGTTCTTGATAATATCATTCAAAAAGTCTTTTGTCCCTTCATTAAAATCTTGGAAGAGTCTAGGTGTGCCGCGGAAATCTTGGAAGAGTCTAGGTGTGCCGCGGAAATCTTGGAAGAGTCTAGGTGTGCCGTGAGGAAAGCAACTGTTTCTTTAAGTCACACGCAAGATTTAAAGGCGGCTTTCTGGGTGGGTGAAAGGATGGAAGGGTATCCCAGGGGCGTGGTCATGTCGCCGGATGCATGGAGTTTCCGTTACGCACCTGTAAAATAGGTGGGGCTAGTCGAGTCGGCGGGTTTCGTTAGAAACACAGTCCCACGTGCTAACCGACAGCTCAGCAAGGAGGGTGGGGGGGGCGGTTTTGTGTGGGTGAGTGGCGCTGTCCACTTGGCAGACGTGATGGCAAAATCACGTGATGGAAAATAGTCGTCTTAAAATAGTATGGATTTGTACGGACGCAGGTGTGGGGAAGTGGGTCAGGGGGGCGAGCGATGGGCCCCGGGGATGGGGGACCAAGTTTCGTTAATAGAATGATTTATGTTCATATTTTGAAATTACAACCCCCCCCCCCCTCCCCACCTCCCACCCGAGACTTGATAAGATTAGTTTTAACTCACCCTTTTCGCTTTTCAATACCTA
>CAXITT010000488.1:332629-356073 GCA_964033795.1 Lymnaea stagnalis
TATATATATATATTATACATATATATACCTGGTATATATATATTGTTACGCACTGCCTTCTCTTGGGAGAAATTAATCACTTGTCTTAAGTTATGGCTCGTTCAAAAAGTCCTTAACAAAGGACGATACCATAGATAAATATACTAACAAAAGTAAGACATCCAAACAGTACCAATTACAATTAATTAGATTTAATTTAAAATAATACAATTACAAAACAAAAGAAATATCATTACAAATCATCAACTTACAGTATGGTAGATCTTGTACCGGTTCACAGTTAACACAGTTAGTACAATGGGCCAATGAATAATGATGAATGATCAATGCGAATAAACGCATATACGTACATAAAGGATAATACACGTCTCGTGAAGGTAAAAATATCTATCTGAATCTCTGTCTCTCCGTATCTGTCACTCCCTTATATACATGTAGCGTAAGACGCTTCCAGAAAAGACTTATGACGTGTTGTTTACATTTCTCCGGTTATCGAGAACATTTGACAAGATATTAGGAGACAGTCTAACCATGTTTAATTGGTAAACACGGTTGTAAACAAGATACATCAAAGAGATTTAACCACGCCCGCAACAAACGTTACCGTCTGCTAGGAGTCTAATGCGGGGTCAAAGAAATTTCACGCACGGGGAATGTGTGCTACATAAGAATATATAAATAATGTAAACTTAATTGATACTTATATCAATTTTCTTGTTTTTTCACCGATGAAGGCATTTGGCCGGAATGTTAGCATATTTTTATTCTGTAATATCATTATTAAAGCTGAGTCTATGTTGTTTTAATTACACCAATTTTTGTATCTTATTCATCTAACACTAAATATGCAACAGTACAAAAAACAAACCAACAAACCAACCAACAAACAAACAAACCAACCAACAAACAGAAACTAAAATTTAAAAAAAAAGATTGTTTTAAAATCTAAACATTTAAGGAAGGAAAGTGAATGTCAGCGCATGCGCAGAATACTTCATTATAAATACATCATTTTTTCTCGATGAATAAATAAGGAATTTTTAGACTGATTTATTTTGTTATCAAATTTAGAAATTTATATTAAATATTTTTAAAATACACGTGTCTTAAAATGTGTCACTGCTCTTGTTATAAAAAAAACCAAAAACAAATCTACTTAGAGTATATGATAATGTAATTATGCTTTATTAAAAAAGCGATTACAGCTAAATCAGTCAGTGAACTACACTCCATGATGTAACAGCTGTCACAAGAACCGTAACCTATGTAGCACATGCCCCTACGTTGACATGGTCACTTTCCCACTCAAAATATCCAGCATCAAAGATGGTTTTACTTGCGCGAGCCTCAGCTGATAATCATATGTAGGTGGGACAGGTCGTCGCCTTGGAGACCGTTTTAGAGAACACTTGTATAACACCAATAAACAAGCCATTTGTCCCATTTGCTAAACATTTCAAAAGTACTAACCTTAATGGAATTTCATCATTTGTAGTTGATGGTATGGTGTATGAAATTGATAAACCTGATGGAACATATAAGGAAAATAAATTAATAAAATTATTTGGTTCTTTGATTTAAACCAAATTCACAATTTTACATAGCTGAAATTTCTTTTTTTCCTGTTTGGTTTTTTATAGTAAACTTCCACCAACTTCCTTTCCGTTCTTCGGAGCTTTATTTTCGTTATGGACTTTCTTTCTTTCTTTCTTTCTTTCTTTCTTTCTTTCTTTCTTTCTTTCTTTCTTTCTTTCTTTCTTTCTTTCTTTCTTTCTTTCTTTCTTTCTTTCTTTCTTTCTTTCTTTCTTTCTTTCTTTCTTTCTTTCTTTCTTTCTTTCTTTCTTTCTTTCTTTCTTTCTTTCTTTCTTTCTTTCTTTCTTTCTTTCTTTTTTTCTTTCTTTCTTTCTTTCTTTCTTTCTTTCTTTCTTTCTTTCTTTCTTTCTTTCTTTCTTTCTTTCTTCTTTCTTTCTTTCTTTCTTTCTTTCTTTCTTTCTTTCTTTCTTTCTTTCTTTCTTTCTTTCTTTCTTTCTTTCTTTCTTTCTTTCTTTCTTTCTTTCTTTCTTTCTTTCTTTCTTTCTTTCTTTCATTCTTTCTTTAATACTTCTATGAATTGTTGTTGTAGTTCTGATGAAGGCATTGTGCCGAAACATTTGAAAATGTATTTTGTCTAATCTTAATAGAATCAAACATTGTTTATTTCCACAATAATTGTGTCTAAATAATCCAATGGTTCATCCCAGTTCAACCATCTCATAATTAGGTTCATCCCAGTCCAACCTCCTCATAATTAGGTTCATCCCAGTCCAACCTCCTCATAATTAGTTCATTCAATATTTCCAATAAGCAGCTTTCAAACTCCCAGGGGTTCTCAAATACAATTGCTCACGCGAATAAACCCCATGAGGTGCAATAAGAAAACATTCTGTAGTTTTGCTTTAAAAACAAAATTGTCTATGTTGCTTCGGTGTTCTCATCACGACAAAATGTCCATTCTTAAATAGTAGTACATTAGATCTTAACAATTATTATGAAACTTTTTAAAAGAATGTCTTTGTACCGTAAAGTTTTGGAGAAAATTGAAAAGTTCTGTTAAGTTTCACCTTCAAAACGCTTTGATCAACTAAAAATTGATTTCATTACTACATTAGTGACCACTGAGTCGACCAAGAACCTAGGGGAATCTAGTCCCTGGGGAATCAGAAGGGTTCTAATTGACCTGTACTGTTTGAGACCCTGTAACATCTTCTTCTCATGTTTTTTTTCCCCCTGTCGGCCTATACTACCAAGGGGGCATCGAAGAGAGGTACGGTATACAGCCGAACATATTGCCTGGCAAATAACACAATTGTGTCCTCGGATCCAGCTGACCCGTGAAAACCCATTTTAACGGACCGTACAGAACGTAGAGAACAAGCCAGCCCATGTTACAATTGTTCTACCCTTGCCTGCACACAGCCCACACTTGAAGTCCAGCCCCAGGGTCACGCGTGGCGTCTTCAGTGGCTCTCAGCGGCACCGGGTGATGACGTCAAACCCAGATGGCAGATAAACTGAAGATGTGAAACTCCAAACACTAGAATAATCTCTAAACAGCGTTGTTAGATACCCTCTAACCACCTATCTGGTCTTTTGGTACGTGCTCGCCTGCGAATACTTGCCCAACACTTGCTGGACCTAGCAGTGCCAAGTTTGGGAATCAGCCGGTTACGTACATGGTCATGACAACAATATGAGTTATGTAGTCCTGCCCAGTGTGGGGAGATAACCTGAAAAAGCAAATCATGATTATCAACGATCGTCATGACGTCAACATCAATGACGTAGGCCTACGTCACGCATCTAGGGCGTTCATGTGGTCGTAATCTTGTTTCTTGAGATGTGGTTGCACCACGCTATACGATAGTCGGTGTGTTTCTTATTTGGTCGTTTGATGTAAACAGTGAAGACAATTTATAGTGAGACATGACTGAAGCAAATGGAAAGATGGAAAAATTCAGCAATAAAGGAAACACTGAAAGAGAGTAACGAATGAAGGCTTCCTGTTCACCTCTTTCATTTCTGTTCACCTCTTATCTTTCTATTCATCTGGTATATTGCTATTCATCGTCCAACTGCCTGTGAGATTTCAGCCCTGATTCACTGTGATGGGAGAACATCAAAGAATCTCTTCCTTTATTTATTAAAAAAAACAAACTATGATTAAAATAATTGTAAATGAATGATTAAATTTTAAAACTTGTTTAATCATGATTACCCCTCCCCTCCACTCTGCCTCCTCTACCGAAAATCTGATTATAAAATTCAAAGCTAACTGATACAAAAATGAAGAAATACATTTTTTAAAAGAATTAAAGCTACGCCTCCGAATCCATAATATTTTTTTTTTTTACTTGGAACCCCCCCCCCCTTTTTTTTTTTCAGCCCCCATAACAAAATTTACAAACGAAATGGCTATTCACACCAGGATACGCAGCGCCGCCATTCGCACCCGGGTACCACTAGACTCAAGCTATGCGGATGTCATGTGTGGTATTTTATTTTAGTTCAACTGAAGAATTGAGTCTACAAACATACAGTCCATTCAATTAGCTTTCATTGGATACCTCATTTTGTCTTACAAACCAAAACAGTAATGTTTTAAATAGAGGTTGTTGTTTTTTTTTTTAATCCCAACCTCTCACTTCTGAAACCCGGGTGCGAACAGTCGCAGCCATTTACAAAAGATTTGAAAAAATCAAACATCATCACTTCAACCATCAACTATCAATTGTCAACTATCAAATGTCAAACATCCACTGTCAACTATAAACTGTCAACTATCAACTATCAACCATCAACTATCCACTATCAACTTTCAACTGTCCCCATGACGACCAAATAAGATCTCCAAAGTGGCAAACGGTTCTCGGGTTTCTGGAATATTCTATTTATAATGCATGACTTAAACACAATATTGTTGCGGTCACATGCACTTAAATACAATATTGTTCCGATCTTTCATGCATGACTTAAACACCGTTCCAGTCTACCATGCACAACTAAAACACAATAATGTTTTGGTCTATCATGCACAACTTAAACACAAAAAAATATTCCTGTCACATGCACTTAAACACAATATTGTTCCGGTCCTTCATGCATGACTTAAACACTGTTCTGGTCTATCATGCACAACCTAAACACAATAATGTTCCGGTCTATCATGTATGATTTGATCACAATGATGTTCAAGTCTATCATGCACGATTAAAACACTGTTCCAGTCTCCCAATCACAACTTAAACACAATAATGTTCTGGTGCCTCATGTAAGACTTAAACACAACGATGTTCCGATCCACCATGCACAACTTAAACACAATAATGTTCGGGTCTATCATGCACAGCTTAAGCACAATAATGTTCTGCTTCCTTCATGTATGACTTAAACACAATGATGTTCCGGTTTCTCATGCACTTAAACACAATAATGTTCCGGTCTTTCATGCACTTAAGCACAATAATGTTCTGGTCTGTCATGTGCTTAAACACAATGAGGTCATGGTCTCTCATGCACTTAAACACAATAATGTTCTGGTCTCTCATACCCTTAAACACAATGATGTTCCGGCCTCTCATGGACTTAAACACATAATGTTCCGGTCTCTCATGCAGTAAGTTCTCCCATGACAGCTTTTCTTGGGAGAGACTTTCACTCAAGAGTAATCAACAAACGCTAAGCAGATGATTTAAATTAATTGATTTTTGTCAAAATTATTGATGATGCAACTGTGTAAAAGGAAGTTTTAGTTCAAATTTGTCCAAATTATTGATGACTAACCATGTAAAAGGAAGTTTTAGTTCATTTTTGTGCAAATTATTGATGACGTAACCATGTAAAAGGAAGTTTTAGTTCATTTTTGTCCAAATTATTGATGACTATGTAAAAGGAAGTTTTAGTTAATTTTTGTGCAAATTATTGATGACGTAACCATGTAAAAGGAAGTTTGAGTTCATTTTTGTCCAAATTATTGATGAGTAACTATGTAAAAGGAAGTTTTAGTTAATTTTTGTCCAAATTATTGATGACGTAACCATGTAAAAGGAAGTTTTAGTTCATTTTTGTCCAAATTATTGATGACGTAACCATGTAAAAGGAAGTTTGAGTTCATTTTTGTCCAAATTATTGATGACTAACTATGTAAAAGGAAGTTTTAGTTCATTTTTGTCCAAATTATTGATGACGTAACCATGTAAAAGGAAGTTTTAGTTAATTTTTGTCCAAATTATTGATGACGTAACCATGTAAAAGGACGTTTTAGTTAATTTTTGTCCAAATTATTGATGACGTAACCATGTAAAAGGAAGTTTTAGTTAATTTTTGTCCAAATTATTGATGACGTAACCATGTAAAAGGAAGTTTTAGTTAATTTTTGTCCAAATTATTGATGACGTAACCATGTAAAAGGAAGTTTTAGTTAATTTTTGTCCAAATTATTGATGACGTAACCATGTAAAAGGAAGTTTTAGTTAATTTTTGTCCAAATTATTGATGACGTAACCATGTAAAAGGAAGTTTTAGTTAATTTTTGTCCAAATTATTGATGACGTAACCATGTAAAAGGAAGTTTTAGTTAATTTTTGTCCAAATTATTGATCACGTAACCATGTAAAAGGAAGTTTGAGTTCAGTTTTTTTCCGAAGGATGAAAACCCGGAGAGCGTTTTATGACTAATTATAGCCATGCCCCGTGACAACTGTCACGTTCTAGCCACCCTACATCCAAACTGTCACGTTCTAGCCACCCTACATGACGGCTTTCAGGTCCATAATTTCTATAAATATATATATATATTTTCCACTCCCTGAGTTGAAAACGATCAAAGATCCAGCCATTAAACAACACCCCACCCTCGTCTCTCCAACGATCAAACCGGATATACGTCACTAGTTAATCACACGGAAATAAACAAAAGGAATAAAAAACCACGCCAGCTGTCTTCACACGGAGATCACGGAACAAAGTTTGTTACGGAAACGTGGACAGCTGTAATTCACTTCACCAGCGGGTGATTCATAACTTTCTTACGGTACTCATTTGTTGGTAAACAGTCCGGACAAAAAAAAAAAAATGGGAGGGTTGGGTGTAACGAAGCTGGAGTAATGACGCAAATCAGACCAGATCGTTTGGCCTGTGATTGTCATGGGCATAACGGCTTGCGTTGCTCCGGAGGAGCTATCTCAAGATGTCAGAGAGTACTCACACGGACAGACCTGGGAAAAGAACCAAGTACGCCCCACTTGAAAGTTCGGAACATCTAGACCAGCTGACCTCGAACAGTGAAATTGGGTTCAAGAGGATGGGTTTTTTTATGTTCGGAAAGGCCTCATTTGATTTTTCAAATATCCAAATATTTATAAAGTTGTCATAATTTCAGTAAAGATTAATTATTTTTATTTTGTACAGCTCTTAAGGCTATTCAAGAAATAATTAAAAATGTACACATTTATATAATAAAGAAATAAATATAAATAAAGAATATAATAATAAAAATAAATAGTTTTGTCAATAAAGATTGATAAATAAATATATACATAAAGAAATAAGTATATAAGTAATATTTACATTATTATATAAATATATAAATTAATATCAACATAAATAAATGAAATATCAAATTAAATGTATACATAAAGAAATGAATTTATAAATAACTATATTCATAATGAAATAAATTATGCATAAAAGCAAAAATTAACTAAACGTGACTATCCTCAAACTGTAAGAACAGATTAAGACCTATCCTCAAACTGTTAGGCCAGATTAAGACCTATCCTCAAACTATTACGCCGGATTAAGACCTATCCTCAAACTGTTAGGCCAGATTAAGACCTATCCTCAAACTATTACGCCGGATTAAGACCTATCCTCAAACTGTTAGGCCAGATTAAGACCTATCCTCAAACTGTTAGGCCCGATTAAGACCTATCTTCAAACTGTTAGGCCAGATTAAGACCTATCCTCAAACTGTTAGGCCAGATTAAGACCTATCCTCAAACTGTTAGGCCAGATTAAGACCTATCCTCAAACTGTTAGGCCAGATTAAGACCTATCCCCAAACTTTTAGGCCAGATTAAGACCTATCCTCAAACTGTTAGGCCAGATTAAGACCTATCCTCAAAATGTTAAGCCAGATTAAGACCTATCCTCACACAGTTAGGCCTGATTAAGACCTATCCTCAAAATGTTAGACCAGATTAAGACCTATCCTCAAAATGTTAAGCCATATTAAGACCTATCCTCAAAATGTTAAGCCAGATTAAGAACTATCCTCAAACTGTTAGGCCTGATTAAGACCTATCCTCAAACTGTTAGACCAGATTAAGACCTATCCTAAAGCTATTACGCCGGATTAAGACCTATCCTCAAACTGTTAGGCCACATTAAGACTTATGCTCAAACTGTTAGGCGAGATTAAGACCTATCCTCAAACTGTTTGACCAGATTAAACACCTAACCTGAAACTGTTCGGCCAGATTAGGACCTATCCTCAAACTATTACACCAGATTAAGAACTATTTTCAAACTGTTACACCAGACTAAGACCTATCCTCAAACTTTTAGGCCAGTTTAGGACCTGAGTTTTGGGAAGGCAAAGAAACCCCACATGAAAACACAATGTTTTATTTTAAAAGATACATGATATATATATATATATATATATATATATATATATATATATATATATATATATATATATATATATATATTATCGTCTCTCTCTCTCTATTCTTATCTGTCTTTATATATCTCTCTCTCTATATATATATCTCTTCATCTATCACCGCATACATCTGTCACTGTATTCATCTGTCACTGTATTCATCTGTCTCTATATTCATCTATCACCGCATTTATCTGTCACCGTATTCATCTGTCACTGTATTCCTCTATCACTGCATACATCTGTCTCTGTATTCATCTGTCACTGTATTCATCTGTCACTGTATTCATTTGTTACTGGATTCATATGTCACTGGATTCATATGTCACTGCATTCATCTATCACTGTATTTATCGGTTATTGCATTCATCTGTAACTGTATTCATCTATCACTGCATACATCTGACACTGTATTCATCTGTCACTGTATTCATCTGTCACTGTATTCATCTGCCACTATATTCATCTATCACTGTATTTATCTGTTATTGCATTCATCTGTCACTGTATTCATCTGTCACTCTATTTATCTGTCACTGTATTCATCTGTCACTGTATTTATCTGTCACTATATTTACCTTTCACTGTAATCATCTGTAACTGTATTCATCTATCGCTGTATTCATATCTGTAACTGTATTTTATCTGTCATTGCATTTATCTGTCACTGTATTCATATGTCACTGTTTTCATATGTCACTGTATTCATTTGTTCCTGCATTCATTTGTCACTGCATTCATCTGTCACTGCATTCATCCATCACTTTATTAATCTGTCAATGTATTCATCTGTCACTGTATTTATCCGTCGTTTTATTCACCTGTCAACGTATTGATCTGTCAATGTAATTGTTTTCGTCATTCGACCCCCGACGTCCATGGTTCTCAAACCATGATGGAGTATGAGAGCATTAAACAAACAATTGGATGCGTGTAACCTCTTCTATGAGGATTATTAATGAGGATTATTAATGAGGTCACATTGGAGTGAAAAGAAGAGTAACAGGTGATACATCACTTTGGCCAGTGACTGACACCTAACATCTCTTCTGTCCTTCTACCGGGGACAAGTCTCCCCACGGACGTCTCTGCGATCCGGAGTGCGCTGTTCTTCACACACAGTTGTAGATGTATCCCACCTACATCCCACCTACATCCCACCTACATCCCACCTATATCCTACACTTTAACTTGATAATTTTTTCAGCATTTATTCAAATTTATAGGGAAAAAATCTTAATTTAAAAAGCAATGACGTATCCTGAAACCGTTAGAGTCAAAGATGTGATTAATGTATGTGACTCCAGATGGTCGGAGGCAAAGATGTGATTAATGTATGTGACTCCAGATGGTCGGAGGCAAAGATGTGATTAATGTATGTGACTCCAGACTGTAAAATTCAAAGATGTGATCAATGTACGTGATTTCAGATTGCAAGAGTCAAAGATGTGATCAATGTACGTGACTCCAGATTGCAAGAGTCAAACATGTGATCAATGTACGTGACTCCAGATTGATGGAGTCAAAGATGTGATTAATGTATGCGACTCCAGACTGTACAATTTAAAGATGTGATCAATGTATGTGACTCCAGACTGTAAAATTTAAAAATGTGTCAATGTATATGACTCCAGATTGTTGGAGTCAAAGATGTGATCAATGTATGTGACTCCAGATTGTTGGAGTCAAAGATGTGATCAATGTACGTGACTCCAGATTGTTGGAGTCAAAGATGTGATCAATGTACGTGACTCCAGATTGTTGGAGTCAAAGATGTGATCAATTTATGTGACTCCAGATTGTTGGAGTCAAAGATGTGATCAATGTATGTGACTCCAGATTGTTGGAGTCAAAGATGTGATCAATGTACGTGACTCCAGATTGTTGGAGTCAAAGATGTGATCAATGTATGTGACTCCAGATTGTTGGAGTCAAAGATGTGATCAATGTATGTGACTCCCTATTGTTGGAGTCAAAGATGTGATCAATGTATGTTACTCCAGATTGTTGGAGTCAAAGATGTGATCAATGTATGTGACTCCCTATTGTTGGAGTCAAAGATGTGATCAATGTATGTGACTCCAGATTGTTGGAGTCATAGATGTATTCGTCATCTAAAAAAAATAAGATGATTGCTTCAAAATATGTCCACTGGTTCAACCTTGTTTAACAACTCAACTAACGCATCAAGTGTGGGGTTTCCCGCCTCGTAGGCTCACCACACGCTCCTGTTCACGTACACACTATCTCCCGAGCAAAACATAATTAGCTCATTCAACTTGAAGTGGTCAATGAATCAAACGGCAACTCGAACGTGGGACTTCCCTGACGTCACACCTACAGGAGGCGGCGTCTGAAGTGTGAGTGCGCACCGACATGGGGGTCAAGGTCAAAGGTGAGACAGTCTGAGTTTACAGGGTGTGTTTTGGTCAAGTGATTTGGGAAATATTTGGGAGTCATTGGTCAGAGTTCATATTTTATTGTAAGCTTTAAAAGACATTCAAATCCTAAAAATCTTTTCATAATTATTTCCCTACACTTCCTCCCTCACTGCCGTCTCCTCTTTCCTCTTTTACCTCATTTACATCTTCCCCATTCATGTCTTTATTCTCCTCCATCTTTTCTCCCACTTTCTTTACTTTTCTTTTCTATTCCTTTCTTTCTCATTCTTTCTTTCTCATTCTTTCTTTCATTCTTTCATTCTTTCTTTCTTTCTTTCTTTCTTTCTTTCTTTCTTTCTTTCTTTCTTTCTTTCTTTCTTTCTTTCTTTCTTTCTTTCTTTCTTTCTTTCTTTCTTTCTTTCTTTCTTTCTTCTTTCTTTCTTTCTTTCTTTCTTTCTTTCTCTCTCATTCTTTCTTTCTTTCTATCTTGCTTTTTTCTTTCTTTCTTTCTCTCTCATTATTTCTTTCTTTCTACCTTGCTTTTTTCTTTCTTTCTTTCTATTTATCTCTGTGTCTTTTTATCTTTATTTATTTTTTGTCTTCTTTGTATTGCCAACGTCTATAATAGCATAATTATAGTTATTCGTATTTGCAACCATACGGTGAATGTAAAGAAATGTCAGCCAAAGTTCAATGGTAAATAAGTAAAGAGAACATTTCTCTCACACTCTCTCCCCCATCTCTCTATCTCTCCTCTCTGTCTCTCTCTATATATCTAAATACGTATCTCTCTATCTCTGTCACTTTCTCTTTCTCTCTATCTCTCCTCTCTTCCCCACTCCCACTCTCTTTTTTCTGAAACCCTCACTCTTTTCCTTCCTTTCTCTCTCTCTCTTTCTCTGTCTTATCCATATCTCTTTCATCTATATCTCTCTGTCGCACTCTGTTACACAAGCGCAAGTATGAACATACACGCGCGTACACGAAAACATACAAGCACACATACAAGCACATATACAAGCACAGATACATGCACACATACACGCACACTTACACGCACACATACACGCACACATACAATCACACATACACGCACACATACAAGCACACACACAAGCACACATACAAGCACACACACTAGCACACATACAAGCACACATACAAGCACACACACACGCACATATAATTACACCCAAACACGAACACGAACAGTAATAGTAATAATTATAACGATGATGATATTAATAATAATAATGATAATAATAATTGATAATAATAATGATGATAATAAAAATAATAATAATGATAATAATAATAATGATTGCGTTGTTTGAAAATGTTTTTGGAAGACCGGAGGTCGTGCTATTCTGTGATCGGAGAGGGGGGGGGGGAGAACGATGACGTCATCAAATAAAGCAGACGTGTTACAACGGGATCAAAGTAAAGTCATTCTTTTTATATGGCGGGATTCGTGACATGACTGGGTTAGCTTGACTTTGAGATTAGAAACAGGTGTGCAGCTAGAGCAACGAAACACAATTGTAAAGAAATGTTAACATAACTGGTCTCTCAAGATCTCCAGGGATCAAGCCTCACAGTCCGATAACTGCAGGACCCCTGCTGTAACTGCACCACAGAAGTAGGGACAAGATCTGGCTTCTCACGGCGACAACTACAATGTACGTTAAAAGATTCAGAACACTGGAGTGAATTTCCAGCTTCGATTCTGGTATAATGAAATGGCGATTCCTACGTCCGTGGGTCTGTGTGTTGTGGAATGGTCACCACACGCAAATGACCAACATGAAGTCCCTGCTTGTATGGCCTTAATTATATAGTATACCAGTTTTATTGTGGTTACAGCAATTATTTTTTTTTTTTGTATTTGAGGGCCCAGAATTCAGAGTTTGCCTTCTCTTAAAAGAGTTGCCTTCTCTTAGAAGAGTTGCCCTCAAAAGATAACGAGTCACATCCACCCGGGGTGCTTGGGATGGTGGCTTTGATGGGGGATTGAACTCCAGACCACCAGCTATTGGAGTTGCCAGAGTTAAATTGAAAATGATAATAAAAATCAGTGTGTTTCTTTTAAGCGCTAAAAAAAAAAAAACTTCAGATATTAGAACATTTCACCCTCCGACAATATTAACGTGAAGAGTGATTATTATTATATTGTAATAGCCGGTGGAGCACGCTGGTAATTTCTGAGAGATTTGAAAGGAGGGGGGAGGGGTTGGTTAATTTTAAAAGATATTTTGGTCCTAATCGAGATGGTCTTAGATATCTCTCATGAAGAGGGTAGGATAATAATATATCGTCCAGAAGCTTTTTGAGTTTTTACAAATAAGTAATTTGTAAAAACTCAAAAAGCTTCTGGACGATATATTATTATCCTACCCTCTTCATGAGAGATATCTAAGACCAGAAGCTTTTAGATTATACATAAAAAAAAAAAAAAACAGGAATTATAACACAGTGTTAAGACACGTTTACCTTCTTACGGGATGAAGTCAATGACGCGCAGGCGCGGGGTTGAAAGTTCAGACGAGCGTCGGCGATCCTGTTAAACTGGTGCTCCAATTCCTAACAATTTGTTTTATCCAAGGAAATGTTAAGTGGTGAGTTTTTCATCTGGGCGGTGGGTGATTTGGTGAAAGGAACGAAAGCATTGATTATTAATCGTACTGAGACGGCAGATAGCAATTATTTGACCATAAACAATGATTAACAATGATTAACCTCTAAATAAAAGTAAATCAATAGTTGAATCACAAGTTGTGAGCCATTTCTATTATTCACTGGATTTTATTCATATAAACTATACAACTGAAAACACACATAAGAAACAAAGGACAGAATCAGATTTACCGAGAATCTTTCTGATATAGAGTGCACAAACATTGTATGGATTAGGTCAGAGCAATGTTTCAAATTAAGGAGCTGCATAATTTGCGTCTTTGACTAACTGAATGGCTCAGTGGATCTTACATTGAATGTCGACGGGGTTGCTGCATCTCCAGGCAAGTGTAACGGGTTCAAATTTTGAATTGGAGAACAATCTCAACGACTCGATGGTAAGGCTTTCGGATGGCCGCAAGAATGAGTTCAGAGTTACCGGTACTTAAGGCTTCTGAGATAAGAGCGGGGAAAAAAATGTTCCCATTGAGGAGAAGAGTTCTTTTTGGTTGTTTGTTTGTAACAAGAAGGTCAACCGAAAGTATTTCCCAACGTTTAGTTAAAATACATGTATTACTTGAGAACAATCTAAGTAGTTGTGTATGACGTCATACGGAGTCGTCTGGTTGCCGGAAGAACGAAGTTGCCTTGAGGTATTCCGTTCTAGCTATTAAGACAATGAGGGAAAAAAAAATATCAGACGTAGAATTTAGTATTACCGTGGTGTTAAAAGTTGGAGAGCGAGAGGGGTGGCTACTGGTCAAGTGTCTCATTCCTGTGTTTACTGCAATCGCATGGGACTTTGATCTAACCACTACGTACACGTTTTAGCAAGGGGGAGAAGTGAAACCAAGAGTTATTTGCACGCGAATCTCTTGACTAGTTTCTTCGTTGTACTGACTTGGAGTAGGATGTCTAGGCGAAAGATTGCGTTCACATGTGAACAGCTCGGAATCATCATCACAACATCAACGCATCAGACTTACACCGTTGAGCAAAATTTGCTTGACTTATAATGAGATGGCTGTCAGTGGAGGACGCCCCGGGGGCAGGGCTGGCCTAACTGCTCCTGGTGCCCTGTGCAAGCTTTACTTTGACGCCCCATTTACGATCAACATTAACGGAAGAACTCGTTATTCGTTAATGATTTGATTGCCCTTGTTTTTTTCTAAACAATCAACAATTAAATTGTTTTGGTTAGCTTGTATCAGCATATCTTTTTTATAGCACCTTTTCTATTTTTATTCCATGGCGCCCACATGCAATGATTTTTTCCTATTTTGGAAGATCATTGATGGCCCCTTAAGCACTTGGCGCCCTAAGCACATGGCACTCTAAGCACATGGCACCCTAAGCACATGGCGCCCTAAGCACAAGGCGCCCTAAGCACATGGCGCCCTAAGCACATGGCGCCCTAAGCACATGGCGCACTAAGAACATGGCGCCCTAAGCACACGCCGTGTTAGAACATTTAGACTACCGTTTCCCGTCCCTGGACCCGAGGTTCACACTTCATCATAATAAACTAAGGGACTATATATTTACATTTTTACTAGGCGCCCCAATGGCGACGGCGCCCTGTGCCAGGGCACAGGTCGCACACCCTAAAGGCCGGCCCTGCGGGGGGGGGGGTGGTCCATGAATTTGTCAACACCTTACTCAAGAAAATCACAAACTGTACAGAATGCACATAAATCATCAGTCTTACATATGTAGAGTGGAAGAAGATGCCCTAACACCCCCACCCACCCCTTTTTTTTTAAAGTGCCAGCACAACAGGACCATCCCTTCCCCTCCCCCTTCCTACTCCAATTATGGCGGGTTAATACAATAAATATTTTATAAACGTAAATAACTATTTATATATTAATCAGTTTTCAGACGTTGCAACCATCGCAAGATTTTTGTTTCACTTGCCATTGTAAAGCGACACATTTGCTTTAAAGAACATTGTCATCATATATAAAAACAATTCTTCCAATAGTACTGTGATTCAGGGTCGTCTACACAGGGGGTTGTTGGGGAGGCAGCTGCCCCCCGACTGGGATTAATGTGTACGGTTAAGATTTCGTGGGTGTGCGTCACTCAGTTATCTTGCTAAGACAATATCGATGGACTCAATCCTGGGTTTCCCCGTGGGGGTGGAAGGCTTTCTAAAAAAAGAAGGTCACATGAGTTTAGGTCAAAATCTACTTAATCGCCTACGGAGTTGAAGTGTGGAGGGAATGAATACGTTGATTGGTATACGAGTTTACCTTTTCTATTTACAGTGTATCATTCGCTTTTACATTCTACAACCAGCCACCCCCCTTCCCTCCCCCACTCACTCGTTGTGTATACCTTTCAGTTTGTTCCCTGGTGGATGTTGTCTTTTGTCAGCAACAATTTCTAATTTTGTTGTAAGCTATAGCTTCTAGCTTTGTTGTCAGCAGTAGCTTCTAGTTTTGTTGTTAGCTATAGCTTTTGTCAACAAAAGCTTCTAGTTTTATTGTTAGCAATAGCTTCTAGTTTTGTTGTCAGCTATAGCTTTTAGCTTTTGTCAACAATAACTTCTAGTTTTATTGTCAGCAATAGCTTCTAGTTTTATTGTCAGCAATAGCTTCTAGTTTTATTGTGAGCAATAGCTTATGTATAGCTATATAAAGTGGGCGGACATAGTTTGTGTCAGTTTGTTAAAATGTTTGTGAAACCAGCTGTCCGGTGTTTCAATATTAATTACCTTTCATTGATAGCTTTTAGGCGTGTAGGCTGAACAAACAGAGGTTTGAAATGTCTTTAATAGCTCTTGAGGAAGTTCATGAACAGATTAGATGAGAGGGTCACGTCCTTGGCGCTAATTTCAACACGATAGGCCGTGGGTGTACTAGCGGTTTAATTTAACAACCGTTATATTGCTTTTTATAAATGTAAACAAAACATGGGATTTGTAGAGTTGACATCATTATGACACGGATGACAAGATGATATGATGACAGAATGACATGATGACAAGATGAAACGATGACGTGATGTTACGGTGACACGATTACATGATGGCACGATGACATGATGACACGATGGCATGATGACACGATGACATGATGACACGATGACACGATGACACTATGGCATGATGACACGATGACATGATGGCATGATGACACGATGACACGATGACATGATGACACGATGACATGATGACACGATGACATGATGACACGATGACATGATGACACGATGAGGCTATGATTTGATGACATGATTACACCATGACTTGATGACACGATGGCATGATGATATGATGGCTTGATGACATATTGAGATGATGACAAGCTGACATAATGACTTGATGACATGTGACAGGATGACACGATGACACGATGACTTGATGACAAGATGACTTTATGACACAATGATGACAAGATGACCTCATGATTTGATTACTAGGTGACATGATGACATGATGAAACAATGACACGAGGACACAATGATATGATGTCACGATTACACAATGTCATGAAGGCACGATAGTATGATGACATGTTGACATGATGACATGATGTCATGATGAAACGATGTCATTATGACATGATGACAAGATGACGTGATGACATGATGACACATGACATTATGACATGATGATACAATGACATTATGATATGATGACATGATTAAAATTAGCTATTGCGTAATAGAGTGAGAATCTTTTTTTACGTATAATAGTTTACAACAGGCCTGCACGATATACGGCCCGCGGGCCGCATGCGGCCCATCAGCACTAACATGGCGTCCCGCGAAGTAGCGAATTATTCTTTATTTTTACTATGGTATTAATAGCTTTCCCTCCTGCCCTATCATCTTTCGGCTCGCACAAGCTTTTCATAGAGTATTAAGACCTGCCTTACATTTTGAGTTGTGCAGGCCTGTTTTACAATTAAATTGGTAGGACAAGACAAGACTCAAGCAATACAGGCCTCTTCTACCACTTCCACTGACAATGTCTGCCAGTTCTACATAAAGTGTCTACCACTTCCACTGACTGTGTCTGCTCCTTTCACCGACAGTGAAGACCACTTCCACTCACTGTGTCTGCCACTTCCACCGCTCAATCCACTAAGACACGAACACAATCATCACTTTCTTCAAGTCAAACATTTTCTCTCCTCTCTCAGATATGACGTTTGTAACCTAGAAGACATTATTTTAAAAATAGTAACCAGACAAATTAATAAGCCTCCCCCCCTTAACCCTTACCCCCTCCCCCTTTTGGGTATTTGTATATTATGAAACCGTCAAATTACCTCTCCCATATTAATCATTGTGGTTTACATCAAGTTCCGTGTCTTAATTGATCTTTGCTGTGGTCCTGCTGCCGGAACAAATGCATTTTTTAAAATGGTTACATGACCTGCACAAAAAAGACCAGGTGTAGACATCCTTGTAGAGCAGTGGTTCTCAAACTTACCGAAGCCGCGAACCTTTAATAAGTGAATCATGTCGTGGTGACCACCAAGCATAAAATAAGTTCGTTGCCACTTCATCAATATGTTTTCCAATGGCCTTAAGCGACCCCAGTGCAAAGCGTCGCTCGAACTCCAAAGGGGTCGCGACCCACAGGTTGAGAGCCGCGGTTGTAGAGAGACATGCCTTTGCAAGTGAGGTCGCTCTTCTTAATTTCGCTAATTTATGATCCGACGGGATCGTATGAAGTCACTTCCGGGTGTAGGAAAGTGTATTCTTGTGTTGAAATAAATGGTTATCTCTGTGTTGTTACAGTATTCAATGCATCATAGGGCGTAGGGGTGAGCAATCAAGGACGGAATGTTTCATTTGAGCTATTTTTACATTTTCGATTGAGTTGAAGCTTGAGGATAAGTCCAAGAAATTGTTATCAATTATATGGGCTTGTCATTGGCGTCATTGGAGGTTGTTTGAAGAAACCAATTATTTATTGCTTTACTGACTCAGCGTAGCACGAGCTGTCGCAGACATCCGTTCTAAAACTATGTGTTATAAGTGTAAGTGTCATACATGTAAGTGTCATACATGTGTCATACATGTAAGTGTCATAAATGTAAGTATCATACATGTAAGTGTCATACATGTAAGTGTCATACATGTAAGTATCATACATGTAAGTGTCATACATGTAAGTGTCATACATGTAAGTGTCATACATGTAAGTGTCATACATGTAAGTGTCATACATGTAAGTGTCATACATGTAAGTGTCATACATGTGTCATACATGTAAGTGTCATAAATGTAAGTGTCATACATGTAAGTATCATACATGTAAGTGTCATACATGTAAGTGTCATACATGTAAGTGTCATACATGTAAGTATCATACATGTAAGTGTCATACATGTAAGTGTCATACATGTAAGTGTCATACGTGTAAGTGTCATACATGTAAGTGTCATACATGTAAGTGTCATAAATGTAAGTGTCATATATGTAAGTGTCATACATGTAAGTGTCATACATGTAAGTGTCATACATGTAAGTGTCATACATGTAAGTGTCATACATGTAAGTGTCATACATGTAAGTGTCATTCATGTGTCGTACATGTAAGTGTCATAAATGTAAGTGGCATACATGTAAGTGTCATACATGTAAGTGGCATACATGTAAGTGTCATACATGTGTCATACATGTAAGTGTCATAAATGTAAGTGTCATACATGTAAGTGTCATACATGTAAGTTTCATACATGTAAGTGTCAAACATGTAAGTATCATACATGTAAGTGTCATACAAGTAAGTGTCATACATGTAAGTGTCATAAATGTAAGTGTCATACATGTAAGTGTCATACATGTAAGTGTCATATATGTAAGTGTCATACATGTAAGTGTCATACATGTAAGTGTCATAAATGTAAGTGTCATACATGTAAGTGTCATACATGTAAGTGTCATACATGTAAGTGTCATACATGTAAGTGTCATACATGTAAGTGTCATACATGTAAGTGTCATACATGTAAGTGTCATACATGTAAGTGTCATACATGTAAGTGTCATACATGTAAGTGTCATACATGTAAGTGTCATACATGTAAGTGTCATACATGTAAGTGTCATACATGTAAGTGTCATACATGTAAGTGTCATACATGTAAGTGTCATACATGTAAGTGTCATACATGTAAGTGTCATACATGTGTCATACATGTAAGTGTCATAAATGTAAGTGTCATACATGTAAGTGTCATACATGTAAGTGTCATATATGTAAGTGTCATACATGTAAGTGTCATACATGTAAGTGTCATAAATGTAAGTGTCATACATGTAAGTGTCATACATGTAAGTGTCATACATGTAAGTGTCATACATGTAAGTGTCATACATGTAAGTGTCATACATGTAAGTGTCATACATGTAAGTGTCATACATGTAAGTGTCATACATGTAAGTGTCATACATGTAAGTGTCATACATGTAAGTGTCATACATGTAAGTGTCATACATGTGTCATACATGTAAGTGTCATAAATGTAAGTGTCATACATGTAAGTGTCATACATGTAAGTTTCATACATGTAAGTGTCAAACATGTAAGTATCATACATGTAAGTGTCATACAAGTAAGTGTCATACATGTAAGTGTCATACATGTAAGTGCCATACATGTAAGTGTCATAAATGTAAGTGTCATATATGTAAGTGTCATACATGTAAGTGTCATACATGTAAGTGTCATAAATGTAAGTGTCATACATGTAAGTGTCATACATGTAAGTGTCATACATGTAAGTGTCATTCATGTAAGTGTCATAAATGTAAGTTTAAAAATGTAAGAGTCATAAATGTAAATGTCATAAATGCAAGTGTCATAAATGTAGATTTTATACATGTAAGTGTCATAAATATAAATGTCATATACATAAGAGCAATTAATTTGATGTATTTCAAATATTTAAATAACCTGAACACCTTTAAATATCAGAACACCTTTTAATACCAGTACGCCTTTAAATACCAAACACCTCTAAATATTAGAAAACCCTTTAAATATCAGAACACCTTTAAATACCAGAACACCGGCAAATAACCAGAACACCTTTAAAAACAAGAACACTCTTAAATACCAGAACACTTTTAAATACCAGAGCATCTTTAAATACAAGAACACCTTTAAATACAAGAACACATTTAAATACCAGATCATCTTTAAATACAAGAACACTTTAAATACCAGAACACATTCTTTAATTAAAAAATCAAGAGGATTTACAGGCGAGTCCAAGAAAATAGATTAAAGTGAGGCTAACTTGTACAAGATGTCACATGACATTTGCTTACTTACACAAGATGCCACATGACATTTGCTAACTTACACAAGATTTACATGACGTTTTCTAACTTTCAAAAGATGTCACATGACATTTGCTGACTTACACAAGATGCCATATGACATTTGCTAACTTACACAAGATTTACATGACGTTTTCTAACTTTCATAAGATGTCACATGACATTTTCTTACTTACACAAGATGTCACATGACATTTGCTAACGTACACAAGATGCCACATGAATTGGCTAATTTACACAAGATGTCACATGACATTTGCTAACTTACACATGATGTCACATGACATTTTCTATCTTGGACAAGATGTCACATGCCATTTACTAACTTACAAAAATGTCATATGACATTTACTAACACAAGATTTTACATGACATTTTTACATTTATGTTTTAAAATGTTGGGTAAAATCGTTTAAGAATTTTTAAAAAAAATATAACTCCATTTAAAGTTTCCATTTTAACTTGTATTCCAGTGTGATATTTGTTTATATAATAATTTTCCGATTTTATAATAATACAAATATTCGGTGAAACTTACTGTTATTATTATTAAAATTTGTTTTGGAGGGTTGGGGTGTATTATGTTATCCTAATGTTTATACTCATGGTGTATTAATTTCACAGCATACCTTTCAAATAACACAACCATACAATGAAATTATGTACTCTGCATGTACACGGTTCGGGGTAAAGACTTAAACCTACGGGTGTTGAGCACTTAGGTTCATAAAGTATGTCATACATTTACTGGTGTTGATCACTTAGGCTCATAAAGTATGTCATAAAGTTACTGGTGGTGAGCATTTAGGCTCATAAAGTATGTCATAAAGTTACTGATGTTGAGCACTTAGGCTCATAAAGTATGTCATAAAGTTACTGGTGTTGAGCACTTAGGCTCATAAAGTATGTCATAAAGTTACTTGTGTTGAGCACTTAGGCTCATAAAGTATGTCATAAAGTTACTGGTCTTGAGCACTTAGGCTCATAAAGTATGTCATAAAGTTACTTGTGTTGAGCACTTAGGCTCATAAAGTATGTCATAAAGTTACTGGTGTTGAGCACTTAGGCTCATAAAGTATGTCATAAAGTTACTGGTGGTGAGCATTTAGGCTCATAAAGTATGTCATAAAGTTACTGGTGTTGAGCACTTAGGCTCATAAAGTATGTCATAAAGTTACTGATGTTGAGCACTTAGGCTCATAAAGTATGTCATAAAGTTACTTGTGTTGAGCACTTAGGCTCATAAAGTATGTCATAAAGTTACTGGTGTTGAGCACTTAGGCTCATAAAGTATGTCATAAAGTTACTGTTGTTGAGCACTTAGGCTCATAAAGTATGTCATAAAGTTACTGGTGTTGAGCACTTAGGCTCATAAAGTATGTCATAAAGTTACTGGTGTTGAGCACTTAGGCTCATAAAGTATGTTATAAAGTTACTGGTGTTGAGCATTTAGGCTCATAAAGTATGTCATAAAGTTACTGGTGTTGAGCACTTAGGCTCATAAAGTATGTTATAAAGTTACTGGTGGTGAGCACTTAGGCTCATAAAGTATGTTATAAAGTTACTGGTGGTGAGCACTTAGGTTCATAAAGTATGTTATAAAGTTACTGGTGTTGAGCACTTAGGCTCATAAAGTATGTTATAAAGTTACTGGTGGTGAGCACTTAGGTTCATAAAGTATGTTATAAAGTTACTGGTGTTGAGCACTTAGGCTCATAAAGTATGTTATAAAGTTACTGGTGTTGAGCACTTAGGCTCATAAAGTATGTTATAAAGTTACTGGTGGTGAGCACTTAGGTTCATAAAGTATGTTATAAAGTTACTGGTGTTGAGCACTTAGGCTCATAAAGTATGTTATAAAGTTACTGGTGGTGAGCACTTAGGATCATAAAGTATGTTATAAAGTTACTGGTGGTGAGCACTTAGGTTCATAAAGTATGTTATAAAGTTACTGGTGTTGAGCACTTAGGCTCATAAAGTATGTCATAAAGTTACTGGTGTTAAAGAAATTCTCTGAACCCACCACGGAGACCTTCTGGAGCGTACGCGGAAACCGTTAGCACAGATTGCGCACCACTCAAGGTTGTTCATCAATAATTTGAGCACCACTCAAGGCTGTCGATCAATGACTCGTAATGTGCTATTAATAACGATATTTGTTCATTCCTTGATTTGACCATTTTTTGATCTCATGACAAGTTGCTTTAACCATTCGTTGCTTCCATTATTTCTCACGTGCATCTTTTTGGTGTAGGAGATGAATCGTGTATACTTTATGGAGGTCACGTTGTTATGGAGGTCACGTTGTTATGAAGGTCACGTTGTTATGGAGGTCACGTTGTTATGGAGGTCACGTTGTTATGGAGGTCACGTTTTTATGGAGGTCACGTTGTTATGGAGGTCACGGTATTGACCTAGTTTATGGAAGCTTTCGAGAAGGCTCAAGGTCAACCCCGTGGGGAGAAGAGAGGAAGGGGACTGGGGGGGGGGGCGGCGGGGGCTACACGCTGTTGTAAAATAGTTCCGCTTCGACTCGATGTATCATCATACGCGACTTAACGCAGGACAACACCGTTTCCGACTTCCAACGCAACGATTATCTAGATACAATTATGCTACTGCTGACATTAATGGTGTATGTGGCCGTCCACAAGTCAAGCCAGTCTTGTTGTGTTCGTTTCTTCATGGACATGTTGCCCCATTCGTAAAGTAAAAATTAATTACGAAAACAACCTCCCCCCCCCCCTTTTCCACCTACTTAACACGTGACGTCATAATCTTTTCATTTGATCTTCGTATTTGTCAAACATTGCAACTTGTAAGGGTCATCCATTAATTACGTCAACAGTTTTGAGCAATGTTTGATTTCCCCCCCCCCC